>JARYGA010052639.1:0-40924 GCA_030545235.1 Helianthus tuberosus | reverse complement strand
GGTTGACTCCTAAAAAGTCAAACTGTTTAATTAACGAAATTGCAGCAACAAAATGATTCCTTTTCACAAGAACTGATAATATCTTAGTGAATTCTGGAATAGGGGATACTGGATTCCTACGTTTCAAAAACCTAAAACAAATCAACATAGCCAAAGAAAGTTGTTTGGTATGACCGATAACCTAAAAACAAACGGTTCAACATATCAACTAGTTTTCTGGATCACAAATTCTCTGTGAAGATTTGCTTTCGAAAGCAAAATCTTTGCAGCGTATTTTTGTCTAAGCAAGCTAATTTGTGCATCATGTTTCTTGCTTTTCTCCGTTTTGAAGCCACATTCCCAATTCTTTACGCTGCTTTCCTTGTAAGCCTCCATATGTCTCATCACAAATACTCCACAATCAATGCTGGTTTTCTTTGTTGCCCAATCCAGCTTCAGTTTTCGAGGTTCCACAGATTTCATTTGTTTCCATTTTGCATTACCCACTGCTTTCAGGTAGGCTACAAACATGTGTTTCTGTTTCAACAAAGAGACTTTGTAAGTTTTATTATTTATATCTTTGACAAATCAGAAAAACTTATTCGGTTCACATAAATATCCGTTCGATTCACAGAAACAAATCAGAAACGCATCTGAACCAAAGATCTAAGATTGAGTATTCGGAAAAATCATATACTACTTAAATTAAAGCCCTAACTACTTCTTTCATTAAACAAAAACTACATGACAGGAATCTGTATTGATTATTAGAGATAAAACACAAATGATTCTGGATTCAAATATATTGAACTTAAATATTAATCACAAATTTCGAACAAGATATTTATCATAAATAGCTACAATCAAATCCGAATAGTATGTATGTTATCAGATTCACAACCTCGAATAACATATTTTAGATAAACTCGTTTGTTTCACAGAAAAACTCGTAACTCGTTTTATTCACAGAAATACACGTTCAATTCACAGACATAAATCATAAACGCCTCTACAACTAAAGATCTAACTACATTGTTTACCAAAATCATCGAGCATTGAGAGAAATCATTAAAACAAACACAATTAACTACCTAACTACTTGTTTCATTCAATATTTCGATTCACAGAAACAAATCATAAGCGCATCTGCAACTACAGATCGAATTTTGAACAAACGAATCATAAACATCTTAATCACTAATCATTAACTTAGATTACTTACTGTGTAAATTAATTAATCACTCAAATTCATTACTAACAAAGATGATTTACACGTGTAATGATCAAATTTTGAACAAACGAATCATAAACATCTTAATCACTAATCATTAACTTAGATTACTTACTGTGTTAATTGATTAATCACTCAAATTCATTACTAACAAAGATGATTTACACATGTGTAAATTGATTAATCATTCAAATTCATTAATAACCAAGATGATTTACACATGTGTAAACATCTTATTTACACATTGATTACTCAAATTCAATGCTAACCAAGATGATTTACACATTCGTAAACAAATTTCTTACACATGTGTAATTGATTGTTCACTCTAATTCAATGCTAAACAAGATGATTTACACATTCGTAAACAGATTATTTACACATGTGTAAACATCTTATTTACACATGTGTAAACATGTGTAAATTGATTGATCACTCTAATTCAATGCTAACCAAGATGATTTACACATGTCTAAACATATTACTTACACATGTGTAAACATCTTATTTACACATTATCACTCAAATTCAATGCTAACCAAGATGATTTACACATTCGTAAATAGATTTCTTACGCATGTGTAAATTGATTGATCACTCTAATTCAATGCTAACCAAGATGATTTACACATTCGTAAACAGATTACTTACACATATGTAAACATCTTATTTACACATGTGTAAACATGTGTAAATTGATGGATCACTCTAATTCAATGCTAACCAAGATGATTTACATACACATGTGTAAACATCTTAATTACACATTGATCACTCAAGTTCAATGCTAACCAAGATGACTTACACATTCGTAAACAGATTTCTTACACATGTGTAAACATCTTATATACACATGTGTAAACATGTGTAAATTGATTGATCACTCTAATTCAATGCTAACCAAGATCATTTACACATTCGTAAACAGATTACTTACACATGTGTAAACATCTTATTTACACATGTGTGAACATATGTAAATTGATTGATCACTCTAATTCAATGCTAACCAAGATGATTTACACATTCGAAAACAGATTACTTACAATTGATTGATCACTCTAATTCAATGCTAACCAAGATGATTTACACATTCGTAAACAGATTACTTACACATGTGTAAACATCTTATTTACACATGTGTAAATTTATTAATCACTCAAATTCAATACTAACCAAGATGATTTATACCCAAGTGTAAACTTTATTATATATTTTTTTATATTACAAACCTTCACATGTGGCAACTTTGAGTTTATCTGGCTGTTTTTCAGCAACCTTTTTCACCATTTGTTTTTCCTTTTTTGCTTCTGTTAAAACAATAGAAAGCAGTTAAAAACATGTATAAACAAGTTACTTACACATGTGTAAACAACTTATTTACACATGTGTAAGTGTCTTAATTAGAAAAATTTAATATTAACTAGGACTATTTGCACATGTGTAAACATCTAACTTTATGATGTGTTTTATTATAAACCTGCAAGCATTTCTTTCATCATCTCATCCCTCTGTCTTCTTAAAACCATCTTCAGATTCCTTGAACTTTCTGTTGAAATCAAAGAATTTAATCACAACTTTATTTTATTTGTTTAATGATCTATGAAAATGCATTTGTTATACCTAATTGTCTTTCCACTTCAGCATCAATTTCTGATAGTGTATTAACTCGATCCACATTCAATGACACTTCAGAATCTGTAACCAAATGTCGACAAAATTTATTGTTTGCTTTCAATTTGTTATTCAAGTAATTATTTCATTTAAAATAATTTTGTTATTTGCCTGTTTCTTCATTGTTCTCAGAACCCTCGTCATCAAGTATGTCTTGATTTGTTTTTGTATTTGAAAAACTTTTTGCTTTAATCCTTAATATTCGTGGACTTTTACAAGTTGGAAATATAGTGTATTAATATATCATTGGCTACAATATATCTTTATAAATCCCAGATTAATGTTTTAGGATGCTTACTTGTCATTCTTCCTTTTTTTCCTCTAGAACCTTTTGATAACAACACCACAAGACTTCCAAAAGCACTCTATTCAAGTCAAGTCATCAGTAAATATAAGACTAACTCAGCAAGAAAGCAACACGATCACATCCAAATTTAAACAATAAAATATATCACACCAAGAACTGCAGTTACAATAGCACTAGTGGTAAATGTTTGATGAAAAAGACAACACTAAACAACAAAAATGTTAACAAATTGGCTTCATCAGCACACACATATCATATTCCGCACGACATATCATCAATTCATCATACATCATTCCGTTTTGTACTAACTTGTCCGCTGAACAACACATATCAATCAAACAAATAGTTCCTAACTAGCAAACACAAAAACCTAAGCAATTGAATCCTAATATTTCAAATCATCAAACATTTTGCTGGATGAGGGATTTCATCCAAAGCTGTCCGACTTTGGGCTCGCGAAACTGGGCCCCACTAGAGACAAGTCTCATGTTTCCACACGGGTGATGGGTACATACGGTTACTGTGCTCCTGAGTATGCCATGACTGGTCAGTTAACGGTCAATTCCGATGTGTACAGCTTTGGTGTCGTCTTTTTAGAGCTTATTACGGGTAGAAAAGCCATAGATAGCACTCAACCACATGGACAGCAGAACCTGGTGACATGGGTAATTAAATTAACTAGTTATGTATGTTTTGAGGCATGAGTAATGAAGAGAATAATGAATTATGTAATTGCATGCACGACCTTTGTTCAATGACAGAAGGAAATTCACATCATTGGTGGACCCACGGCTAGAAGGTCGGTACCCAATGCAGGGGCTGTACCAGGCGCTAGCGGTGACATCCAGGTGTATTCAAGAACAGGCTGCAGCCCGGCCTTTGATTGCTGACGTGGTAACTATGTTATCTTATCTTGCAAACCAGGGGTACGATCCGACCACAACTCCAGCTCATAACATCATCAGCAGCAAAGAGAGACCTAAAGCTGCAAGGCCTTCTAAAAACGATGATGGGGGTTGCAGCATATGGGATTTGGAAGGATCGGATTTTCCCAAAGAAACTGTAAAGATGCTTGAAAGAGAAAGGGCTGTTGCAGAAGCCAAAATGTGGGTTGAAAAAAGAAGACAAAGTGGGTAGTAGTCTAGTAGATGTTTGTTTTACATTGTTCAGATGATTTAAAGGGTGGGTTGTTGACAAAGTCCAAACCAATTTTTCTGAAGTAATATTGTATGTATATTTCCTATGGAATAGAGGAGATCAAACAAACTTAAAGGTCAGGTTGATTTTCTTCCTTTGTGGATCACATACTCGCGTGAATCAATTTGGAATTTAGTAGCCCATCACATTCTAACTCTTAACAAATTATGTAAATCAAACTAGTAAATAATACAATTCTAACCAACAAATCGAATTTTAAGGGGTGTTTGGGATTACTTATGAAAAACAACTTCATCAATACACAGTTACACACTAACAACAAGATAACACAGATCGATTCAAACAAGACCAGATGTCACATATATGCAACAAAAGCCCTTACAATACAACTAGCCATATGTAAGTAGTTCTAACTCAATACAGCATCGCCACAAACAGAACAAAACACGGTCCGAATAAGAGTTAGTTTTAAACTCAAATAAGTTTTCACTGATCTGATTCCTATAAACACTATAATAAATGATTATCTTTTTCCTATAAGCTACAATCACCAGAATAACGTTGTGACCTCTTAAATCTTCATAATAAGTAATAACCCTACGATTAACAATATTTAAAGCCTACTTACATTCAAATTTAAAAATCAACAACACAATCTCACAACCTTCAACACTAAAACAACAGAAATAACTACAACAACTCAAATCAGATCAATCTCACAAAAAGACGCTCTATGTATACTGTATACACAATAAATCAAAAACCTAAACACGTATATATGCTAACACACATATCACATTACCAGAACACATAAACAACCAAACCCTAACAACTCAAATCAAACAATATGCTTAAAATACCGCATGTCAGACATTAACGAATCAACTTCATCAATACACAGTTACACACTAACAACAAGATAACACAGATCGACTAAACGAACACTGCTTACGATGTTTACGGCTGCTACAAATTGGACGGTGTTAATGGCTGCGAACGACGGTACTTACGGCTGCGAACGGTGATGCTTCTGTTGTCGACGATTGCTGAGGGAGATGATGATTTTCGATTTCTTGAAGGAGAAGATGAAATGCTCGTTGCGTTGTTTGGGGATTTGGGGAAGGAATTTGATGGTGGGTTAACTGGGTTTTGTGTTTTAAGGTTTGACAATAATACCCTTTATGTTTTAATTTAGCTTTCCTTCTCATTTAAACCAATCTAATCTTAGCCCTTAGACCGCCCGTAGTGGGGCGTGTTTTTTCAAAATTTATCAAAAAAAACGCCCTATAACGCCCCGGTAACCGCTACACCCGGCGTTACCGGGCGTTATTTTCGAGGAAAAATTCGTTCGGCGTTTAAATTAAAACGCTTAAAATGAGGGGGGCCCACCTTTTTTACCGTTGACAAACAAACGGTCATATTATTATTATTATTATTATTATTATTATTATTTTAAAATATTACCCCACTATATATATATCACCCCACATTCTCACATTTTTTATAAAAAACCCACTTTATCTTCTTCTTTCTCTCCCACTTTTCTTCTATTTTTTATAAAAAAAAACACCCACTTTCTCCTACATTTTTATACAATCATGCATCCATTTCGACCCCATTTTGGTGTCCCCGCAAGACCCACGAACCCGAACACAACTCAACCGCAAAACCCGTATAACCTTCAAGACATGGACCCGAGCTTTTTAACGTACGCGGCTTACTTGAGTGGCGCCCCTCCGTTTGTGCCTCGCACTTTCGGCTATGGTGAAGCCGGCGGGTCTCAACCCGAAGCCGAACCCGATGTCGAAGTCGTGCGGGAGACGCAACCCGAACCGGTGCAAGAACCATCGAAACGCGGCAAAAGGTCGCACAAGAAGAAGGAAAAAGACGCACCACGGCGTACAAAAAATATCATTAAGTGGACGAAGGAAGAGGAATTCACGTTGGCTCGGGCGTGGCTCGACATTTCGGAGGACGAAGATACCGGTAACCATTTTATATATATATATTATTTTACTTATTTTGTTACTATATTTTTTAACATACAACTTATAATTTTTTTTTTAATTTGTAGCAAACTTTCAAACTGGCCCGGTTTTTTGGGATAGGGTTCGTGCACTCTTTTTTAGCACTTGGGGTCAAGGCGAACATCGGGACCAAGATTCCATTTCTAGCAAATGGACCAACATGAACAACAAGTGTCATGCGTTCCAAGAAGTCTTCCAACGTAACTACGATAATCGCCCGAGCGGTGAAGGTGACGTTTGGGTTTTAACGAAGACTTTGGAGGAGTTCGAGAGGACAAAATGCCCTTTCACGTACTATAAGTGTTGGGAGCTACTACGAAAAAGTCCAAAGTGGGCGGTAGTTAATCCAATGACGTCTAGTAGTAGACGTCGGGCTAAAAGGTCAAAAACATCATCCTCCGTTGACCCGTCAACTCCGACATCGGATGCCCGCAATGTTGATTTAAATGAGGCGGTGGACGTTGACGAGGGAATTCAAGAAGAGTTGGTCCGACCCACCAGTAGAAGAAAGGGAACCGGGAAAAAAACGGTCGAGTCGTCTTCCGATCTCGAGTTAAAGGGAGATTTCGAGGAGATGAACCGTCGTCTCCAAGACATTCGCGACCTCGGCTACAAACGTTGGGAGATTATGCAAGAACGAGTGTCCGAAACCAAAAAGTTTAACGAGATGCAAGAGGCGAGGCAAATGGAAAAGGACATTGAGTTTTTGTCCAAATCGATCGACCACCTCCAAGGCGACACGTTGATCCTTGCGCAAATGCGTCGACAAAAAATTCGAGAAAAATATGGACTCTAGATCATGTTATTTTTTTTAACTTTATTTTTTCTGTTTTTTTTTATTTTCTGTTTTTTTATTTTTCAGTTTTTTTTTCTGTTTTTTCAGTTTTTTTTTATTTTCTGTTTTTTTCAGTTTTTTTTTATTTTTATTTCAAGTAATGTAATTTTATTTTTAAATTAATGAAGTTTTTTTATGTTTTAAATTAAAAAAAATAATTGTGAAATGATTGTGAAATGATTGAATGGGGGTTATTGGCATAATGCCCCACTACGCCACTTTTTCTATAATGCCCCCTTGCTGACTAGGACGCCACATGTCGGATAATGCCCCATGGTGGGGGCATTATAAGGTGTTACCACTACACATGGTCTTAATTTAGGATCATCTATGGATGAAAATTGTTTCTAATGTTCTCACAAAATTGGGTGTTCTCAAGATAACCCTTCCCTATATATATATATTTGTCCTATATAGGGTAAGGTTTATGCGAGAACCACATTTATTGCGAGAACCAATGTGAACACAATCTAAAATAGCTAAAAAACCTAAAAAAACCTAACCCAAAAAAAAAAAACCTAAACCCCCCCATACCCCCCCCACCCTAAAATAAAAAACCTAACCCCCCCCCCCGCCCCACCCCCCCCCCCCCCCCTAAAAAAAACCTAAACCCCCACCCCCACCCCCAAGCTAAAATGCTAAAAACTAAACCCTCAAAAAACATAAAAAAACAAAAAAAAACAAAAAAAAATCTAATTTTTTTTTAAAATTTTTTAAGTTAAAATCGCTACTTTTAGTAGCAAAAAAAAAAAAATTAGAAAAAAAAAATTTTAAAAAAAAAAATTTTTTTGCTACTAAAAGTAGCGATTTTTTAATAAAAATATTAAAAAAAAATTGTGTGTTTTTTAGCTATTTTTAGGTATTTTTGGTTGTGTTCACATTGGTTCTCACGGTTCTCGCAATAAGGGGTGGTTCCTAACGGATTTTTGTCCTATATATATATATATATATATATATATATATATATAATTTTATAATTGGATTAGGCAATTGTATTCATAAAGGGTTATATTATTATTAAGATTTTGGAAAATTTACAAGTTTTGTTCTTTATCTTGATACCCTTTTTCATGCGTTGTCATTTACAACGAATTTTGACAGGTTTTGCCCTTTATAGGGAAAATTGTTGCATGTCTTATCATTTAGCACTAATGCAGTCAAATTTTTTTTGTTAAATCTGATCGTGTGAGTGCATTTTTGTCATTTCACACCTGAAAGGACTAAATTAATAAATCAAAATTAAAGTTTAAAAATTTATATTTATAATATATATAAATAATAAATATCTCTCTTTATATTACTCAACTCTCTCCTCTCACCTCTCTCTCTCCCAGCCACCTCCAACCCACGACCACCTCCACCGGAGTTTAATCGGAGAATTGAACGGTCATCGAAATCCCTACAACTTCTAGTCGTCGCCTGTAAAATAAACAAATATGGATCCATGTAACCGCACCCAACCCACGTTCCTACACCACCACAACCTTCACCACCCCCACCCACCACACCTTAGCCTTCATCGCCACCCTGCCCACCACCACCGCAGCCTTCTCTGCCCCCAACCACCCCACCTCAGCCTTCACCGACCACCACAACCCATACAACCCACTCTCTCTCCAACTATCACAACCCACTCGATTGTCTCTTCTCTCTCTCTATATCTCCAACCATCCCCTTCTTTCAGTTCATCACCACAACCACCTTACCCCCAATTTTAGACCGCAATCGAAACCGCAACCCCTATTTCAGACCAAAACTAACCCCAAATCGACTACCATAACCCACCCCCTCTCTGGTTTATCTCTCTCTCCATCCGATTGTCTGTCTCTCTAGTCTCACTCTGGGTTTTCTCTCTATCTCACACACACTCTCTTTCTCTACATTTTAATTTGAAGGCTGGTGAGAGTGGTGGATGGTTGAGATGCAGTTGATGATGGTGGTTGCGGTGCTGGATGGTAATTGTGTTGCTGGATGGTGGTTGAGGACATGGTGGATGGTGGTGTTTATGGTGGGTTTTTACAGAGAGAGAGAAAGAGTGAAGGTATCAGGGTTTTTAGGAGAGAAAGAATAGAGTGGGTGGGAAGGGAATAGTTGATTTTATATATTTTATTAAAAAAGGGTTTATTTATATACTAAGATGTGAAAAGGCAACAATACCCTTATATAGGGTCCACATGATCAGATCTAACAAGAAAAACTAACTGAATTTGGGCCAAAGGACATAACATGCATGGATTTTTCCTATAAAGGCCAAAACCTGTCAAAGTTCGTTGAAAATGACACCGCCTAACGAACCGTCTGAAAAATGGTATTAAGATAAAGGACAAAACGTGTAATTTTTCCTACGATTTATAAATGTAGATATGAGCCTGGTATCAACAAATTATATAGAGTTGTTTCTTAATTTGGTAATAATAAAAATAATTTAGTTTAGCCAGAAAATACCAGGGCTAATATAACCATTAATATCAAATTATGTTGTTAAGAATTATTAAAAGACTTTGCTAGGATATTTTAAAACCATTATAAATCCAAATGAATTGTTAAAAGCAAGAGTATGAATCAGTTCACTCAAACATGATATGACAAAGTTTAAGCCAAGTGTGTGTGCGTGCTTTAAGTGACAAATGAGATGGCAAAGTCATGGATTTGGTGAGATTAGGTCATGTATTTTCAAATAAGATGTTCTAGTGGCGTCTGTCAAACATTACCAACACCAATGTAGAGGAGAGAGGACTGGGATATAAGTATGTAATTTGGTTCGGTTTATTTTTGAGTTAGTCCGTCAAATATTGCACACCCAGTGGCTAGTTGGCTGGTTTTGATACGTGGAGTCGTGAAAGAAAACAACTGGTGTCAAACGAGATTGTCTTTACATATTTCATTTAGAGTTTAGACTTTGCTGTCCATGTTAGTAAGCTGGGTCGCAATTTCCATTAACTTTTAAGCCCAACTTATAGGCCCACAGCTCACGGAATCCATTAATTTTTAAGCCCAACTTATAGGCCTATAACTCACGGAACTAAAAAAAAGGGTAGGTGCACGGTACCCCTGACCACGGAGGGGGTCCCCCCTCCCAGTTCACCACCCGACAAGGATCCCTGGCGGTAAATACCCTCCCAACACTTGGGGTTCGAGAGAGGTGGGGTTGCCATGTCTCGAACCCGAGACCCCAATGATCCAAGTGTTGGAATATGGGTGTCGGTGGCCAACTGAGCTACCCCAGTTGGTTATAACTCACGGAACTAAGTTTAATTTAAGTAGAAAAATCAGTTCCCACAAGTTTTATTTCACTAATAAAATTAATAAAACTATATTGAGTAAATTACGATTTTGGCCCCTATGGTTATATCACTTTTACCCTTTTAGCTCAAAAAGGAATCTTTTAACATCTTAACCCCCAACGTCTTTTTTTCTAACCCTTTTTACCCCCCAATATCTTGTTTTTCTAACTCTTTTGACCCCTAAAAGTAAATGGATGGGGTTAATGTTAGGGGCCAAAAGGGTTAGAAAAAAAAGATGTTGGGGGCTCAGATGTTACAAAATTCCTTTTTAGGCTAAAAGAGTAAAACTGATATAACCACATGGGCCAAAATCGTAATTTACTCTATTGATATATTAATTTTCACTACTTCGTGATACTATTTAAGAGATGGTTAATTAGTTTGATTAAATAAACTAAACTTTTTTACAAACTATCGAAATGTCGAGGTATTAAATTTGAGATGTGCCGGGGTACAACCCAGTGGTAGGCAACAAAAAGTTGCTTTGGTTTGATCGAGGGTGGAATCTTGGTCGGAATAAATTTTTTTTTTAAAGGAATAGAGAAGAAAGGTTGATGTTAAAAAAAAAGATTTTTAATTTGACGTGCAATGATCACTTGTTTGCCTATGTTGGTTTTAAATGATAGAGTAAACTGTTAAAATGGTCTATGAGGTTTGGTCACTTTTGCTATTTTGGTTCAAAACTCAAAGCTTTTGAATCTTGGTCCCTATGGTTTCAATTTTGTTACCATTTTCATTCAAAATCAAAAATTGGCCAAAGTTTTTTAGTTAACATCCAGTTTTTTTGTCTTTTTCCTTCCTTTTAATGAAGGGCAAAATGGTCAGACTTTTTATTTTTGTTATAATAAAACGTTGAAAGACCATTTTGTTCTTCATTAAAAGAGAAGAAAAAGACAAAAAAACTGGGTTTTAACTAAAAAATCTGACCAGATTTTGATTTTTGATGAAATGACAACAAAACTGAAACCACAAGGACCCAGAATCAAAAGATTTGAGTTTTTGACTAAAGTGACAAAAGTAACCAAACCTCAAGGACCATTTTAACAGTTTACTCTAAATGATAGTTACAACTTACAAACCTGGTTACAACACTTTATTGAGTTTTTATTTTTCAACTAGAACGAGATGAGTGAGGCCTGTGAGTTTCCATTTCCTTTTCCTCGTTTTGTTTTCTATTGCATTTTTGTTAGTAATTTGTAACATAAGTTATTTATGTTTTAATAATTTGTATATATAATACTTTGTATGTCAATTACGGATCTAAAAGAAAAATTCAAGGATATCATAATTTTTTTTATCACCATAGGACCGTCCTTGAGAATATGAGCCCTTAAATACATGTAAATGATAATCATCTTTTTTTATAATATATAAAATATATTATAAGTAAAATAATCCGATCTAAGCAGAGCCGAGCTACCAAGTGAGCCAAATCAAGCCAATTTGGCTCGTTACGAGCCGAGCAGAGAAAAGCTCACTTTCTAACCGAGCCCTATCGGGCGAGCTTTTTCCTAGCTAAATCAAAGCGAGCTGCAAGTCGCGAGCTTTTTGAACAGCCCTAATAACACTTAGTATTTTTATAGTTTCTCATGACACGGATAGCGCACCATACTATCTCCATGTCAACTTGCAAGGAAAAACAACGAAACTGACATCTAATATAAACCTCATCAACGAATATGATATATTACACAAACACACAAATTCACTAAACTAGTTGATTTTCCGTCCGCGCGTTGCGGCGGGGACCCAATGACTGCAAAACGAGTGTCAGTAACGGCAAGCAGATACCGAATATCAAAACATAAATAAAAATGTCGTAAAAAGGATAGTCACTATGTCCTAAAAAGCGATTAAATAACCTAATATATAATAATAGGACCCCACACGTCCTACATTGCGGCGGGGACACAGTGACTGCAAAACGCGTGTCAGTAACGACAAGCAGATACCGAATATCAAAACATAAATAAAAATGTCGTGAAAAGGATAGTCACTCCGTCCTAAAAAACGATTTTAAATAACCTAATATTGCTCAGTACAATACGGTATGGTATTTGAAGGTAAAAATCAATAAATACAGGTATGATGCTAGACCGGTGTCGAACCGAAAGTAACGATTTGGTATAGTAAATTTGGTACCGATATGATACCGGTTTGATTACAGGATTTGATGCGATTTGCTCAGTAATAATCTAAATATCCAAGTTAATTTTACATGTTATAATTCATTCATTACAAAAAATAAAGCAAAATAAGTTGTTTTGTATATAAAACCTCATTCAAACGAAATATAGTTTACTTACTGTGTATGAAAAGTAATCTAAACGGTGCAATTTCTTGCATTGTTACGTTGCTACATGATTTGATGAGCTCAGAACCAACCGGTACGGAAAATACCGTTACCCAAATCCCCAAAAGTGGGTACCGGTACCGAATATAGCTGGTACGGTACGGCTCGGTACCGGCACCTGTACTGGTACGGCACCGGCATTTGAGGGTAAAAACCGATGAATACCGGTGCCGAACCGGTACCGAAAATATACCCGGTTTGGTAAATTTGATAACGGTACCTGATACCGGCTCATTCCTTAGTAATATTACTATTCATTTAATTCTATTTTTATTACTATATACTCATTAAATTTTGTTTACTGTTCATTCAATGTTGTTTTTAATATATAGGTAAATTACGACCCGCTGCAATGCGGTGGGGATTCTTTAGTTATAACAAAGTCGATTTAGGACGCGCACGTTATGTTGAACCTGTCAAACGGGAAAAAAATAGACGATGTAAAAACGTTCACCCACACACGCACGTTGCGTCGTGTTAACTCGCAAAATTTAGAACGAAACGTAAAAACGCTAAACCAAGGACGCACGTTGCAATGTGTTAAGTCACAAAATTTAGAACGAAGCATAAAGCGAAAAATTTGCAGAAAATGAAAACTATAAAGGACCAAAGTTGAAGTAAAAAAAAAGTTGGGAGGATAGATTGCAAAAGATAAAAAGATTTGTGTTAAAAGTAAAAAAAAAAAAACAAATGGTTTTGGGTTAAAAGTAATTTATGAAATACATTTGGGTGTAAAGTAAAAAAATCAATTTCTTTTTTGAAAAACCCCAAAGCCAAGGTTACAACAACCATATGCATAACCTTTTTTTTTAAAACCCCCAAAGCCAAGATTACAACACATAAGCAAAAAAAAATCAAAGTGGTTAAATCGCAAAAGATGGAAACCTTTGAATTAGAAGTAAAAAATCAAATTAATCAAAGGGGTTAAATTACCAAAGATTAAAACTTTAAACTTAAATTGTTAAAGATTAAAACTTTAGGGTTAAAAAGGAAACAAAGATTAAAAATTTTAAACTTAAATTGTCAAAGATTAAAACTTTTGGTTAAATTGTCAAATATTAAAACTTTAGGGTTAAAACGGAAACAAAGATTAGAAGTTTAAACTTAAATTGTCAAACACTAAAACTTTAGGGTTTGAAGAAACACGGAACTAATTAAGGGGTTAATCAGTTTGGTTTATGTTCCTATCATAGTGGTTAATCTTCTTTATGGTTTACTGAGCTCCTTAATGACTGGGTTATCCTGCAAAACAGAACATCGTTACTCGTTAAGAGGGGAATGTGGGGGTTTCCCTCTTAACCGGGCTCCGGCGTGAGAATAAGCGACTGCTTTGGGGAGATAATTAAGTATTAAGAGTGAGGGTAGAGGGAATGGAATGTTTAACCTGTGGGGTGAGGTCCTTATTTATAGCCGGAGAGGTGTAAGAGGATATGGGCTGATGGGCCTTGGGCCTGAAGGCGACGACATAGAGAATATGCTCCTTGTCTCACTGGTGTCGACCGTTAGTGGCTTCTAGGAGCTTTCTGGAGTTGGCGCAATGTGATTGGAGCCACGTGTCACTGTCGTCGGCCTGGCCGCCCTTCTGCCATCAGCAGGTAGGTGGAGATCGTGGGGCAGTTGTCTCTGCCCTGTGATTGGTGCCATGTAGGCGTCCTTAAGTACTTTTTGTCTCCTGCATGTCAGACGATCGTGGAGCACGATTGAGCAGGGCCAGAAGGACGCTGATTGGCTCTTTTCTTCTGCCGCTTGTACCTTGTGTACTATCTGAAACGGCCTTGCGCTGCTGCCCTGCGCGATTCTTGCTGGGCACGTAACTATCTCGCGCAGGGTATGGGTGACTGAATGCTCTTTCAGAATGCTAAGTGTTGTAATTAGAACTTCTTATTGTCCAGACCTCGCGCTGGTTAAAGTAGACTGTGCTGTAGCCCGCGCGAGGTGTGCCAATAAGAAATTTGTTGAATAAGGAGTATGGTCCCGCGCGCAACCCTGACGGAGGTTTGCGCGTCTTTTTGTGACCATACCCCTTCAAGTCCCCCCAGTCCAGTGCTGCACCATGCGCGAGGCAAGTGGTTGAAACTCTGGACTTAGAAAAATAAGGTGGTAGAAAATGCTTCCTTGACTTTGTTAAACGGCGCGCGTGTAATATGTTATTGGTTACTACGGCGCAGCTATCTGGTTTGGCTCCAGGTGGTTCATTATCTTTGGGTGTAGGCGCGCAGGCTATTGAGTTATTGTTAAAACTGTGTGGCCCTAATAGCTTCTACATGAAGTTTGTAATGATTTTGAGCGGGAAAAACTTCGAAATTTGAATTTCTGACAGGTTGGTAAAAATGTCGTGGTTGGTGACGCTTGAGTTGACCGCTGACACGGTTGTCATCCACTTGTCCCTGACGTTTCAGCCTTCCGTCAGGAGAGTGAGGTCCACGCGCGCGTGGTAACCGTCACTCCGAGATTCACGCCTTACATGGCGTCTTCTGATTGGTCACGTGCGCGGCGACTTCGGCACGTTTACCCATCGCATTAAATGCGATGGGTATATATATCCGAAGAGATGTGATAAGTTATCACTTTCTCTTCTACTATTGCTATTTCTTCTCCTGTCTGTTCTTGTGCTCTTCATATCTTCAAGGTAGCTGTTTGCAGACCTTTAAGATCTTCATCAAATCTTCAAGCTTTTTCCAGAATTTTCGAAGTTTTCTCGTTGGATACTTATGGCTGAAGAACATCGTGAAGATATACCCGGTGAAGAAGGTCCTGTTCCCGTTCTCCGGTGGGACTTGGGTCTTTTTGAGCAGATAGTACGGGGTTTCCAGTTTCCACCGGAATGGGATGCTAAGTACCCCGGTCAGAACCAGACGGCCGCTGATGCACCACCGGGGTATATCACGTTATTTGAAGATTTCTTTCATCAGGGCAACTTCCGGTTGCCGGTGACAAATTTTATGGCCCATATTCTTCAGTTTTATGGGTTTCATATCTCGCAGATGAGCCCTCCCGGGATGGTCCGGGTTCGACACTTCGAGTTCCTCTGCTGATCTCATGACATTGAGCCTACTGTTGAAAAATTCAGGGTCTTTTACCAACAAATCAGAAATATGGGCTTCTACTCGTTCGCGAGTCAAGGGGCAACGAAGAAGATACTCCTTAACCCTCCCAAGAGTTTCCATGACTGAAAACCAAAGTTCTTTTATATTCGCGAGGAGGTGATCCCAATCGCTATGGCTTTCCGTGCATGGTCTGAACCAATTTTGAAGGAAGACCTGGCGATCCCCAAGAATGAGGTTTGGTATCAGAAGCTTACTGCCACCCCAAACCGAGTGTTTGGTGAGAATGTCTTGGTAGCAGCGCGGATGAGTGATCAGTGGCCGGTAGATAGCGCAGACGTTCCAGTTTTGATGTTCAACGATAGAGGTTAGTAACTTTCTTAGCTTCTTTGATTTCTTGTTTCGCAACTCGTTTTTATTTATGTAATTTGTCGTGTAGAGGCGCATCTGTATCAAGCCGCTTTCCCCACCTTTGGTGGGTCCATGGGTGTGCGCCCGCTCAAGGCTGGAGAAGAGTATTGGTATGACCAGATTAAGGGTCATTTTATGTATCCAGTTGCTGATGCTTTCTCCGATCCACCCACTGCAACTGAAGGTGCGCGTATTCCCAATCCCCGACCCTTGCGGTCTGTGACCTCCGCTAGGAAAGAGATTCTCTATCTTTCCAGCGAGGAGTCTGTAGGGTCTTCGAATGGGGAGCTAAGTTCGTGGTCTAACGTCTTTGCAGGTGTGTTGCGCGACTTGGGTATCGACCCCAAAGAGAAGAAGAAGAAGAAACCTTCTAGGAAGAAGAAGGTGATCAACCTTGAGCCTGAGGTGACAAGTAAGAAAGGCGGGAGTAGCCGCGCAGCTTCTGGTGCTGCTGATAAAGGTACTCTTCGCCTTCGTCAGAGTAACTTGAAAGATTACGTGATAATTAGTGACTCACTTGAAGGCTTGTCGCGTATAGGCGAGAAGAAAACTGGAGCAGGTGGCTCAAAAAGCTCGGGGAGCGCGGGTTCTCGCAACCCAGATGCTGGCGCGACTCCGTCCTCTACTGTGCATGAAGAAGAAAAGGATGAAGAGGAGGTGGAGGATGAGCCGGATGTCAAGTTGATCAGGAAGAGGGGTAGGAGCGAGACCACAACTGGTGTGTCTGCTGCATCGAAAGCTGGCGCAGTTCCCTTGATTGGGAAGCAGAGCAACTTGCGCTCTCTTTATAAGTTCTCTCCTGGTAAGTTCCTAGTTTCTTACTCTTTGCTGCTTTCTCTTTTTAATACTTTTATCCTCTGTAGAGGCTAAGAAAACCCCTGAGAAGGGTGTAGTGTTCACAGATTCCACAGAGCCGGCGCAGAAGAGGCCTATGGTTACCATCAAACCCTTGAAAACTGTGGTAGAGTCTGATAAGGACAAACAGGCTGTCGGGGTCGAGAAGGAGAAAGCTGTTGAGGCAGAGAAGAGTAAGTCTGAGGAAGACAGGAAGAAAGCTGATGAGGAGTGTAAGAAGAAGGTTGACGAAGACAAACGGAAGAAGGCTGAGGAAGAGAAGAAAAAAGCTGATGAGGAGGAGAAGAGGCGAGCTGAGCAGGAGAAGGAGAAAAGGGCTGCTGCAAGAGAGGGGAGAGAGAAAAATAAGGAGAAGGAGAAGCCTGTTGAAATAACTTCTACTGCTGAGGGATCGGGCTCTGGTGCTCATCGAGATAAATCCGCTGGTGCAGGAGGCGCGGGTGCTGGTTCTGCAGCTGGCCAGGCTGATCTTGGAAAACACGGCGCGCCGCCGCGTTCTCTAATAGGCCCCCGGGATACTTTGGGGGATATTTATTATAAGTCTTATACGGAAGAGAGCCGTGGTGACGCCCCGCACCAACCGCCATGGGGTTTAAAGCAAAAAGATACTTTCCTTGAGTTCGCGCCTTGCCGCGACTGGTTTCTGAATTCCATTCCTCCTGGTGAGGTTGAACGTCAAAGGGCGCGAACCCACAATGGGTTGTATCACGCCTATATTGTTGGTGAGGCCAACACTCATGCTGCTAACCATCAGATTGTTCGCGAGTGGCGAACCATGGTTAGAGAGAGGGAGGATTGGGAGAGGTACCGTAAGCGAATATTAAGGTGTGTTAATGACTTCGAAAAATCGAAAGCTGCCTTTGATGAAGAGAAGGCAAAATTCGAAGCTGATAGGAAATCGGAGGAGTGGGGCCGTGAAGGCCTTAAGGGCAAACTTCGCGTTGCTGAAGACCTCTTAGAAAAGGAGAAAGCTGAGTTTAAGAGGATATGCGAGAAGGATAACCAACGAGCGTTCGCGGCTCGCAATAAGATTACTGAGCTTGAAGGCAAGGTTGCTGAGCTTACAGCGAAGGTCGAGGATGCGCAAGCTGCTAAGGAGCAAGCTGAGGTTCGAGAGTTCTTTTTTCAATTTATGCTCTTGTTAGTAGAATTAACTGAGTTACTTATCCCTTGTAGGTTGAACTGGCTGAGGTGAAGGTGTAGTTGTCAAGTAGAGACAAGGATTTGATTGCCAAGGATGTCGAGATTGCTGAGCTGAAACGCCGCCTGCAAGAGCAAGTTGACAAAAGTGAATCCTTGGAGATCGATCTGGAGGCTGAAAAGTCAAAGGCTGCCTCAGCTGAGGAAGCCAGACAAAGGGCTAAAGAGGCGCGGAATGTTAGTACAACGGCCCTCAACGTAGCGCAAACCAACTATTCAGAGGTTCGGGGCATCGTTGATACGCTCGCGTCTGAAGATGAGTGGCTGCGCGGCAGGGGGATTGTTCTGGTATGCTTCCTCTTGCCTTAGTTTTATTTGCTAAAACTTGCTTCTAATCTATTCCTTTCCCTGTAGATGGCTAACTCGATTTTGAATGCTGGCGAGCTAGATAAAAATGTTGCTGCTCTTATAGATGCTTCCCGCGCGGTTGGTCACCGGGGAGGTTATCTAGAAAGTGCGCAGCATGTCGAGGAGCTATTTGGGCAAGAGTTCGATGTAACTCATTGTTCAGTGACTGACGAAGCTAATGCTGAGCTGTCTCGTGCTAAAAATGCTTATAATCATTTATCATTGCCCGTTATGGACTTGGTTGCAAAAGCTTTAGAGCATGATGACTGGTGTCACCGCTTGAAGACCATTCTTGATCCCCCAGAAACTGTTGAGTTATCTGATGAGGAGGGAATAGCGGGCAATGATGGCGATGGTGATGGTGGTGGCGACAAGCATGATGATGACGATGATGGTGATGGTGATGGCTTTGAATAGATAGTGTTTTCAGGCTTTGTGCCTTGTAATTTTTAGGTTTTTGATAACATACGCGCGGTCGCACTAGTTTTGGATCAGATGAATGATCGTTGGTTTCTATGTAATCGTTGCGCGCTTGCGCTTATTAAATATGATGCTTATGTTTATTCTGTCATGTTACAATTATTGCACTGTTGTTAGAAACTTTGGTTAAGTTAGCGCGAATAAATGTAAGTGTGGCTCTTAAGCGAGTATAGTTGCTCGTTCTCACGCTTTGTTCGTGGAGGACCTTGAAGGTATAACTCAAGAGCTTGTAACTCACTGGAGTGTTTTCGTGCTAATCAAAAGTTTGACATGCATTTGTAACTCAAGAAGCAGTGTGATAAAAGAAAACATGTCGTATGCTTTCATTAACTGAGAAACAGGCGCTTAGGCCAACATACATTGCTTGTAACATAAAGGGCGTTTAGCCAACATAGGAAAGTAAAAAGGCGCATGACCAGTATCAGTGAGTAAAGGTGCAAGGCCGAGAGCGATTACATATAGCATTTGCGCAGTTGTTGCGCATTCCATGTGCGTGGGATGACGTGTCCATCCAAGGTGCGCAATTTGTATGCCCCCTTTCCTAGCACTTCATGTACCAAGTATGGGCCTTCCCATTTGGGTGCTAGCTTTCCTGGGCGTTCAGCGTTCGAAGCTTCGTTGTCTCGAAAGACGTACTCTCCTGGAGTGAAGGTACAAATGCAGACTCTCGCATTGTAGTACCTTTCCAGCTGTGCCTCGTATTTTGCTTCTTTAATACGCGCAATCTCGCGTCTTTCTTCTAGTAGATCCAAATCGAGACGGCGCTCTGCTTCATTATCAACCGTGTTGACTGCTGTCAAGCGCGGTGAGGGGAGTCCAACTTCCGCCGGGATAACTGCCTCCGAGCCATATACTAGGCTAAAAGGAGTTTCGCAGGTGCTAGTCTTCGGCATGGTTCGGTGAGCGCACATGATGCTTGGGAGCTCATCCACCCAGCCTCTTTTCCTGGTGCCCAGTCGGGCTTTTATCCCCTCTACGATACTTTTGTTCACACTTTCAACTTGTCCGTTGCCTTGATGGTGCGCAATGGAAGAAAAAGTATGTTCGATTTTCATCTCTTTCATCCACTTCTGAAGGTCTTCAGAAGCAAAGTTAGTACCGTTATCCGTGACAATTTTGAGTGGAAGACCAAATCTGCAAATGATGTGCTCCCAAATAAACTTGCGCACCATAATTGCAGTGGTTGAAGCGAGAGCCTTGGCCTCCACCCACTTAGTGAAATAATCAACGGCCACGATTATGAACTTCACGGCTCCCGGAGCGTTTGGGAAGGGTCCCACCATATCAATTCCCCACTGTTGGAAAGGCCAAGCAGTGGATACAGGGATGAGATAATCAACCGCCACGATTATGACTTTGGGCGCAGGGTTTTTGGAGAATGTCGCTGACAGAAGTCGCACTTGCGCAGCTCCTTCAGGGCGTCGACGTGCATCCCTGGCCAGTAATATCCAGCGTTCATAATCTTCGCGACAACCATGCGTGGTCCTACATTGTTGCCACAGATTCCTTCGTGAATTTCCCGGATCAAGTAATTCGCATCTTGAGGGTCCACGCAGCGCAACAGTGGCCGCAAGAAGGACTTGCGGTATAAGATACCACCATTCATCTCATAATGCAGAGCTTTGTTTTGAATCTTTCTTGCCTCTGCCTTGCTCTCCGGTAGTATCCCTTCTTGCAAATACTGAATTATAGGGGTCATCCAAGATGGTTGCCCTATTTCGATCACATTTACCTGGCACAGCAGGACTGATGGATTTTTGAGTACTTCAATCCTTACATCTTTTTCTAGATGTTGAAAGGAGGTTGAAGCAAGCTTGCTCAACGCGTCTACTGGTTTGTTTTCGGAGCGATTGATGTGGACTACCTTGTAAGATTTGAACTGTTGAAGCAACTCTTTCGCTTGATCTAAATACAGGGCCATAACTTCACCCTTTGCATCGTATATACCGTTAATTTGGCTGGCTATCAAGAGTGAATCAGCGTGTGCTTGTAGATTTTTAGCTCCCATTTTTATGGCGAGGCGTAAGCCTGCCAGAAATGCCTTGTACTCCGCCTCATTGTTGGTATTCTTGAAATCCAACTTGATGGCGTAGGTAAATTCATACTTTTCAGGGCTCACAAGGCGCAATCCGGCTCCTGCGCCATCTTCATTTGAGGCTCCATCAGTGTACAACATCCATAACTCATTTGATACGTCTTTTATGGGAGCTTCGACGATCTCGCAGTCGTTGATTTTATCAATTGGGACTTCTGTGATGAAGTCCGCTAGAACTTAACCTTTGATGGCTGGGCGCGGCCTGTACAAGATGTTGTGGCCCCCAGCTCGATCGCCCATTTTGCTAACCGCCCCGATGTTTCTGGCTTTTGCAATATCGTGCCGATGTGGAAATTGGTAAGTACGGTGATCACGTGGCCTGTGAAGTACCTGCGCAGCCTTCTGGAGGCGTGCAGCAACGCTAGTACCAGTTTCTCCATCGTTGAATATCTCGTTTCTGGATCCATGAGCACTCTACTGACGTAATAGATTGGAGTCTGAACTCCATGTCTTTCTACAAGCAATACCGATCCCACTGCCTTGTCCGATGATGACAAGTACAAGATGAGCGGTTCCTTTTCGAACGGTGCAGTCAGGGTAGGGAGTTTGATCAAACACTCCTTCATCTGCTGAAAAGCGCTCTCTGCTTCAGGCGTCCACCTGAACTCTTGTTTCTTCACACAGTTGCGTAGGGTGCTGATAAAAGGGTATGACTTCACGGCGTGATTTGACAGAAAACGATTAAGCGCGGCTAGGCGGCCTGCCAACCTCTACATCTTTTTGATTGTTCGTGGTGATGGCATTCGTTCTATTGCCTGGACCTTTTCTGGATTCACTTTAAATCCGCCATTTGTGACTATGAAGCCTAAGAATTTCCCTTCTTCCATACCAAAAGAACATTTGGCTGGATTCAATTTCATATTCACGCTGCGCAACGAGTTGAATGTTTTTTCGATGTCTTTCAACATTTGGTCCTCTTCAGGACTCTTGATCACCAGATCGTCGATGTAAACCTCGATATGCTTCCCAATATCTCCAGCGAATGTCTTATCCATCAGGCGTTGATATGTGGCGCCAGCGTTCTTGAGGCCGAATGGCATCTTTGTATAACAAAGATCCCGAGATCGGTCCGAAAAGCTGTCTTGTCTTCGTCTTCAAGCTTCATTTGAACCTGATGGTATCCCTTGTAGCAATCTAAGAAGCATTTCCATCTGTATGGTGTGAGAGAGTCTATATTTTTGTCAATCTCAGGCAAGGAGTAGCAGTCTTTAGGGCATGCCTTGTTGAGATCGGTATAATCAACGCACATTCGCCATCCTCCATTAGACTTCTCCACCATCACTGGGTTCGCGACCCAACTTTGATAACGTACTTCTCGCAAGATTCCAGCTTTGAGTAGTTCGCATACTTGCTCATTCATTGCTTTGGTTTTGTCTGCCCCTAAGCTGCTCCTTCTTTGGACCTTCGGCTCAACAGAGGGGTAGGTGTTTAAACAATGCTCGGTAATGTCGCGCGGGACACCGGTCATATTGGCCGGAGTCCAGGCGAAGATATCCATATTCTTGAACAGGAGTTGCTTGAGATGCGTTCTGATTTTTGGTGAAATTGCGTGGCCTATCGTCACCATTTGCTCCGGGTGTTTGCGGTTTAACAACCATTTCTCTGGCTCGGTTGTCGAAACCTTCGCCGCTTTTGTTGGGCGCATCTCTTCTGACGACATTACTTCTTTCTTGGCATAGATAATCGCTACCCCTGTCTTGGTTGGAAAACCTATCGCTGAGTGGGGCGTGGAAGTTACCATGTTCAGCTCGCCTTGGGTTTCTCTCCCAATCAACACATCATGCCTCGACTTGAGAGGCATCACCATGAAGTTTACATTTGTTGTTCTTGAATGCTTCCCGTCAGAGAGCGTGACGGGGAAGCTGATTTGGCCTACCGGGAAGACCATTTCATTGCAAAATCCAGACAATGGATAATCAACTGGCTCAAGTCTCGCTTTATCATCCTTATCAAACTGATTAAAACATTGCTCGTAGATGATATCGGCCGTACTTCCTGGGTCAATGAAGACATACTCCGTTTCATAATGGCCGATAATACCGGTAATGACGACGGGTCGAGTGGCGCGAGGGCCCCCGCGCACTAACGGGAAAATGACCTGTTGCTCTTGCCATGAGGGTTCATAAGGGCGCTTGCCTTTCTCCTTTGTGCTGTATCTTGGTCCATTGACCATATGTGTTTCTAGGCGTCGGACTTTCTTGTGATTCCCCTCCTCATGGCGTTGGATCTGTCGAGTTTCTTTGCGCACGTTTTTCACCAGGTGGCTTAGCTTCCCGCTTTTTAGCGCTCTTTCAATCTCTTGACGCAAACTAAAACAGTCATCTGTCAGGTGCTCTGTATCTTTGTGGAAGTCGCAGTACAGGTTGGGGTCTTGCCCCTTCTTATTTGTCATAGGCCTTGGAGCCTTGAAATCATGATTCTCCGTCATCAGCACCTCTTTCGGTGTTTTTATGAGCGGAGTCCAGTGCTTTTCTCGGTTGTCATCCCTGACTGCTTTCCGATAACCAATGCGATCAATAGTGTCTCGCGCGTCTTCTCTGTAGCGAGACCGCTCTTCATAACGTGGTCGTTCGCTATAACCGCTGGAGTGGTTGGCTTTCCACCCAGGGTTTTTGCCTTTGTTTCGTCTGTTGTTGTCGCGCGAATGGCCCCCCTTAGAAAATCGATCTTCAGCATAATAATTCTTGTTTGCGGCAAGTGATTCTTCAGTTTGCGCGACTATTTTTGCGGTTTCCATGAGCTTATCCCATTCTTTGGGCATTCCATCTCTCCCAGTGATAGTTCTGATGAGACTATCACAGCGAATGGCTTTTTTGAAGTGGCAACGCATGAGTTGCTCACTTACGCCACCGACTTCCAAGCACTCTTTATTGAAGCGAGTGATGAAATCTTCCAGACCCTCGTTAACTCTGCGCCAGATGTCCTCTACCTCGGCTGTATCGTGCTGGTAACGTCTCTGTTGACTGAAGTAATTCAAAAACTGTGTCCTGAAATCCACCCATGACTTAATCTTTCCCGGAGGAAGGCTGTCGAACCAGGCACGAGCAGCCCCTGTAAGGGTTTGAATAAACAGATGGCACCACATGGGTATATTCCATCCTCCCATGCAACCTACGCTTGTGAAAACTCTGACGTGATCATCGGGATCAGTCAGTCCGTTAAACTTTCCAACTGTCGGAGGTAACTTCTCTCTTGAAAGTGGCTCCAGCGCAATCTTTGGAATGAACTTTGAATGTTCCACAGCTTCAGCTGGTCGATAGGCGAGACGAAAGTCGCGCTCTGCCTCTTCGGTGTACCCGACGTGCTGTCGTGGTCTGTAATTTTCATGGTTCCTTTATAAACGATTGAAGACTGAAGATCCTTCATCGTCCTGCCAGGTTGGATCATTCGGGTCAGTATCTTCCCATTCATTGTTCATGTTGCGCGGCGTGAGCCGGCTATGAACTGGGCCTCTTTGGACGGTTGACGGATAGTCATAATAGCTTTCTGTTTCTCCTCGTGTATCGCGCGTGTCCTGCACGCTTAGTCTTCTGGCAGGGGGAGGTCTGTTAGTTCTTCCTTGGATGTTTTGCTGTGGTGGTATCTGGCGCGCCCCGTGACTGGGGCCTGTTGGTGTAACCAGGGATGGTTCTGCCGTTAAGACTGCTTGCTGTGCGCTCAAAGATTGATACGCCTCATTAATGGTGGCAAGTTGCTTGGCGTACCATGAGGTGTCACAACCCCCGATCCCTGATCCCCGGGAACGGGCGGACGTGATCTCAGAGTTTGGTGGTATCAGTTTGTTTAGTCTCGCAGCGGAATTTACATCAGGACCGTAGTTAGGAAATGTTTATCAGAGTAAAACCACCTTCTTTTATATTAATAATCACATGGGCAAAACCCAAGTTTCTTATTACAATACATTTATAGGGACAAACCCTATCTTATTGAATTTAAAACATCGTTTATTAGGTAACTTTTATAGCCACATTTTCCCAAGCCTTCAGTGCTCTCCAGCTGGCTTTTCACTAATTGGCTGTTCACATTGTGTTACCTGTAACGCGTTTTAAAAATATTTGTCAGTCGGAAATACTGGTGAGTGAATCCCAGTTTAATCAAGAACATATTATCAATTAAAACAGTATTGAGAGCGATCACATTGTTTATTTCTACACAATTACTCATTCAGTATTTGCCACTCGACCGGATCTATGGCTATGGTCAAATTACCCATTGGCTAACTCGTCGTCCAATGGTAATGAACTGTCATTCAGACTTACTACTACTCGTAGTAATAAATTTTGTATACAAAACCCCATAATACCGGCAGTAATTGAAGAACTACAAAGACTCAATCACCGCTTAATCACATTGTGAAATAATTAAGGTTTTGTAAAGTATTCCAAAAACATTAACAAAAAGAGGACAAACTCACATTGCTGTCTTAGGCTTTTCGTAAGGGTTTCCTGGCTATAATCTATAATTTATACAAATGTACATTGATTAGTACCATAACACTTTGAAATTATTAATAATACCCTCCCCGAGACGGCATTCCAACAACTACGTCGGGCAGAACCACGACAGTTGTTACGGAACCCTAAATCAATCGGGCAGCGTAACTGTTATGAAACCAGGGTTATAATACTTACAACGAAGCAGAACCTCGCTAATTAGGGGTATAATACCCAAAATATTATGTCTATACTTTCAGAATTCGAGATTGAGAAGTGTGAATGAGTGACGGAAATCGTAAACTGATGCCTGCTATTTATAGTTGTGAAATATGACTTTCAGGTGGCCCGCGTAAGGTAAGGCTAAGCCTTACGCGGCCCGCGTTGACTCTAGTCAACTCAGTAGCTTAGCTGGGTCATCAACTAGGTTCGACACGATATCGACACGTGTCGGCTCAGGGATGCGCCACCAGTTGGAACGCGCGCGGCCCGCATGAACTTAATGAAACCTATTACGCGGCCCGCTTTAACTTAAGAAGTCAGCAAAGTCAAAGTCTGGTTTGATACGGCCCGCGTGAAGTTGAGGTGAGGTCTTATGCGGCCCGCCTCAGCTTATAATTCAGATTTTTATTTTGTTTAATAAACTATAACATAACTAGGGCTCGGTTTTCACATACGGGGTGAAATATAAGACATATTGAGACATTTTATAGTATATTATAGTGTCGTAAATATTATAAAGGTATTGGTTTTACCGAGGGTTGTTACATGAGGCTGGGGTTTCGCCCTCTGGTAGCCCTAGTAGCACCGAAATGTTCTGAGGTGGAGCTAGGTTTGAAGGTCCAGCGCCGTTGTTTCCTGGGGTTACCGTTTAAGTGATGCGGGTGATGCTTCCGCGCGTGTTGGTTACTTCGATTTCGCCAATTTCTTCAATGTGTTGAGGTTGGACGTTTTGATTACCCTCCCCCAACGCTGCATTAGAGTTTGCTCCGAAACCAACAAACTCAGGAATGATTCCTTGACCAGCCATGATCGAAGGAAGAAAAAATAACGAAAACTCAGAAAATAGAAGATGAAGGTGATTTGTAGAAAACCGGTGGGCGCCAATGAAGAAACACGAAACTAATTAAGGGGTTAATCAGTTTGGTTTATGTTCCTATCATAGTGGTTAATCTTCTTTATGGTTTCCTGAGCTCCTTAATGACTGGGTTATCCTGCAAAACAGAACACCATTACTCGTTAAGAGGGGAATGTGGGGGTTTCCCTCTTAACCGGGCTCCGGCGTGAGAATAAGCGACTGCTTTGGGGAGATAATTAAGTATTAAGAGTGAGGGTAGAGGGAATGAAATGTTTAACCTGTGGGGTGAGGTCCCTATTTATAGCCGGAGAGGTGTAAGAGGATATGGGCTGATGGGCCTTGGGCCTGAAGGCGACGACATAGAGAATATGCTCCTTGTCTCACTGGTGTCGACCGTTAGTGGCTTCTATGAGCTTTCTGGAGTTGGCGCAATGTGATTGGAGCCACGTGTCACTGTCGTCGGCCTGGCCGCCCTTCTCCCATCAGCAGGTAAGTGGAGATCGTGGGGCAGTTGTCTCTGCCCTGTGATTGGTGCCATGTAGGCGTCCTTAAGTACTTTTTGTCTCCTGCATGTCAGACGATCGTGGAGCACGATTGAGCAGGGCCAGAAGGACGCTGATTGGCTCTTTTCTTCTGCCGCTTGTACCTTGTGTACTATCTGAAACGGCCTTGCGCTGCTGCCCTGCGCGATTCTTGCTGGGCACGTAACTATCTCGCGCAGGGTATGGGCGACTGAATGCTCTTTCAGAATGCTAAGTGTTGTAATTAGAACTTCTTATTGTCCAGACCTCACGCTGGTTAAAGTAGACTGTGCTGTAGCCCGCGCGAGGTGTGCCAATAAGAAATTTGTTGAATAAGGAGTATGGTCCCGCGCGCAACCCTGACGGAGGTTTGCGCGTCTTTTTGGGACCATACCCCTTCAGGGTTAAAAAGGAAAATTTCAATTTTTTTTGAAAGACTCCCAAAACTAAAGGTACAACCTTTTATGCACATATAACTTGCTTATTTATAGGTTAATAATTAGTTACAAACTCGGTAAATGGTTTTGTAAATATTTATTAGTTCATCAATTTTGAATATCAATTTTTTTTTGGAATCGATAAGTATGTAAAATAAAATATAACAAAATACGAGGGTTAAAATATTTACGGGTTATAACGAAATTCGTGTAGGCTTTGATGTTGGTTTGGACCATGTCTAGTTTTTAATGAATGGTTTAGTTGGGTTGTGTGTGAATAGGGATGGTCTTAGCCCATAGATGAAAACAATTTGGGTAAATTACAGTTTTCGTCCTTTATGTTTGTATCGGATTGTAATAGGTACTCTTTAACTTCAATAATTACAGTCATAGTCCTTTATACACTAAACACATTGCACCTTAGGTCTTTTAACACTTACTAGGTTAAAATTTTCAGTTAGGTCTGATTATGTGACTTGCACAAGAGGGTAGATCAGTAATTTTACACATTTGTTTAAATAAATTATATACATACACACATAAAACCCTGTCTCTCTCTCATCTATCCCCCTTCTCTATCTTCAACCAATCTCCTCCACCACCACCACCGTATCCAGCCCCACCACCCGTATCCAGCCCACCACCACCGTATCCAGCCCCACCACCGAATCCAGTTGATGTATCCGTCCGACAAACCACCACCATCCAGCTTCCTCTGCTAGAAGAAAAAAATATTTGGGTGGTCTGTAGCTAAATCAAATGGTGAAGGTGAACAGTCATGGTAGTTCACGAAACAACCGTTTACACCGCAAAAAAAAAAAAAAAAAAAAAAACTTTTTTCTACTAGTGTCCTTCTTCCTCTTTTTTGTGATTTCTTGCAGCCAAATAAACCAACCTACGTTTTTTCGGAACAGTGATTAACAGATCTGATTGGATCCGTTTTGTACGGCGAAAAAAAATCTAGATTCATTTTGTTTTCTTGATTCTTATTTAGGGATTTTGATTTGCTGGGATGTGGGTTTTGAAGAGTCAAAATTCATAACACTTTCTTTGTGAGCAGGTTTCAAAATAGTGAAAGATGAAAAGTGGGTTGGTGGTGTCGGGTGCTGATATGGGTTGGTGGTGGCTGGAGGTGTGGTGGGTGGGGTAGATGACGATGATGGTGGAAAAGAGAGATGGGGAAGAGAAAAATTTGTTTACATAAATAGATGTGTGTATCTATATTAATCTTTAAAATTATTTTTGTTTTATTTACTATAATAATTTTAAATAAACTGCTAAAAAGACTATATTACCCTTATGTGATCAAAGTTAACTAAAAACTTAATTGGGTTAGGGCCAAAGGACCTAAGGTGTAATGTGTTTAGTGTATAAAGGATTGTGACTGTAATTATTGAAGTTAAAGGGTATCCATTGCAATCTGAATCAAACATAAAGGACGAAAACTGTAATTTACCCAAACAATTTCCTTTTCTTTGAAGCCCAATACGAATGAATGGTCAAAATTCAAATGTCAAAATTCGTTGCAGGAATCTTTTGCCCTCCGCCCCTGCCCTTTCTCTATTTTGGTTGCGGGCAGTATGAATGAGAATGAATTTGTATTCTTTTCTGTTTTTTACATGTGGTTGCTGGTAATATGAATGGATGTGTTTTTAATTAGGGTCGTCTTTGAAAATCACAAATCGTGTTTTTAATATGAATGGTGCGGGTCGATATGATCGAAGATTTCAATGAATTTACTTTAGTTTCTTCACATATAGGAAGGGTTTTGAATTCCTTTAGCTAAAGGAATTTGAATGAATTCATGCCGAATTTCAATTCCAATTCCTTTGTCAACCAAACACATGAAGATTGGAAATGAAATTCCAATTACAACAAATTGTGTGAACAAAACATCTTGAGAGATGAAATTTATATTCCAATTCCCTTAAATTCCATTGAATTCATGCGAACCAAACACACACTAAATGGATGGGTCGTGAGGGAGTTGCTACAAGTCTGTTGGTTGTTGGTAAAACAATAATGTTATCAATAGCTCGTATGATGATTGGCTATTTTTCTTGAAGAGTGATCCTTTAAAACCAATTATTTATGGCAATACTTGATCATGTGAAGAACATTACGAGTGATCATGTGAAGACCATTACAAGTCAGGTTGAGTAGTATGCTGAAAATAAAAAGCTAAAGAACTAACAAACATTATTGTAGAAGTTGTTTTCAATGATGCGAATATATCTGATGACAAAGAATTAAAAAATTTGAAAAAAATGCATGATCTTTGCAAAAGATACCAATTAGATGGTCAGGTGAGATGGATTTCATAAAAAACAAACCATACACAAAATGGTGAACTTACCCCTATATTGCCGTGGAAGGGCAATCTTTGTACATGTATCATACACTATTTTTTTTTCTCATTTGAGACATGAGACTTCTTTTAGTACATAAGAGTTATTAAAAGATGACTTTGTATACTGTTATACTAGGCATGTTATTTTCTGGATTACAAATTAAAGAATAGTGTTTTTGTTTGTCATATTGTGTAATTTCATGTACGCTTAATATATGTTAGCTTTGTTTATCATGTTGTTTGTATAGTTCTGTGTAATCTGACGCTCTATTTTATTTCTTTGTGTTCATATTTTCATTCATGTTATTACTATACAATACATCAACATAACCCGTCCACCGAATGGGTATTAAACTAGTTCCTTTTAAAGATTCTTAATGTCAAACAAACTAAAATTGATTACCATTCTTCAATATTCTAAGAAGCATTTATTAAGTTGTTCTTTTTGTAACATATACATTCTTGTTGATCTGGATTTGTAAAGCATTGAGTTTGACCACAATACCCTTGTTTTTTTAAAAATTGCAGTTGAAGAAAGAATATTTTCTATTAAGATTTTTGAAAATCAACAACACGGGATTCAAAATACTTGAAGAAAGAATATTTTCTATTAAGATTTTTGCAAATCAACAACACGGGATCCAAAATACTTGGAGAGATGTAACACAAATTCACTTTATCTCGAGCCCGATTTTGACTTTTATGATTATCCCCAAATTTAGTTATTTTGGTTGATTTCCCAACATTCACCATAAGCAATCTTGAGAGTTTGCTTCATTCATCATGTCTTCATAATTTTTACATGCTATTTCTCTTTCTCATGTATAGTAAATACACTTCATTTAGCCTTATAGTAACAACTTTCCTATTAATTTCACTCTATTACGAAATTCTTATATTTTATAAAATAAAAAGTTTGTATGTAGGTTTTTTTTTTTAAAGAAGCGGATTAACCCAACTTAATTATCCCTTACTTTATTTTTGTTTTAATAACTCTATCATCAAATTACCGTTTATGAATGTTACAAGTAATATTAAGGTGGGCTAGTTTAAGATATCAAATTTTTTTTTTTGAATAGCAAGATGGGACCTTTTATTAATCAAACAACAAACCAACTGGAATCATAGCAAGGAGCTATAATACCCAGATACTACAAAAGCAAACAGAAAGATTGAGAGAAAACAAACAAAGTATCAGGAACATTTACATACAGTACGATCTAGTCACCAAGAGAAATAAAGCCATTTTTCCCATGATTCCAAGTGCACCTTTGATCTTTGTTTCATCCAATGATACGATTCTTCTTTAATTTCTTCGATCATTCTGTATGTCTCGCCGGCTCTTGATCTGAATATTTTTTCATTTCTATTTTTCCAAATAACCCAAGTTGTTAACAGAAATATTGCGTGTACCGCTTTCTTCTTCGCCTTTGGCCAGTTGAAATCGTTCAGCGAACTGAATACCTCTGCAAGTGTGGTTGGTTTAGATGTCGTATCCATTTTAACCCACCTGCTGACTTGTTCCCAGACGTTTTCCGCTACCCTGCACTTAACAAGGACGTGATCCGGTGTTTCTTCTTCACTGTTGCACACTCCACACATTCCGCTCGGAACCGGGACTCCTCTTTCTCTTAATTTTGTTGCTGTCGGAATTTTACCTTTTATTGCTCTCCGTACGAACATACTGCACTTCTGTGTTGCCCAATTATTCCAGAAAAAATCATCCGCTGTTTCGTTTAAATTTATGTTCCGTGCCAAAGTACTTCTTACCACTTTCACCGAGAAGTCCTGATTTTCTCCCCCATTCCATACCCAATAGTCACTTCTTTCCGATAATCTCACTTGATTCAACATTACCATCAATTCCTCCATCTGTTGTCTTTCGTTATCAGTACTTGGTGTTTTATGCCATGCCCAATCCCATAAGACTCCACCATTAGGTCTCGTGTAGTTATCCTGAACTTTTGCTCTTTTCTCTTTGGCGAGTTGATAAATGAGAGGGAATATTTCCTTTAATGGTTTATCTCCGTGCCATGTGTCTATCCAGAATAAGGTTTTGTCACCTACACCTATTTTGCTTGTAAGGCTTCTTTCAATATCCACCCCTCTTTTGGTCATATCCTTCTTTGTTTCTACTATTGTTTTCCATATCCCTGTCAGATCTTTTTTTAATGGAACCATAGTAATTCTTCTCTTGTTCTTGTGGATGGCCTGTATGACTTTTACCCATAAATGGTGCGGCTCCATTTTTAGTCGCCACCACCATTTGACAAATAAAGCCAGATTTAAGTCTCTAATACTCCCTACACCGAGTCCTCCAAACTTTTTGGCTGCTACAATTTTTTCCCACTTAACCCACCTCATCTTTTTGTTCGAGCTACACCCTCCCCATAGGAATTTTCTTCTTATACCTTCTAATACTTTTATGACGGACATTGGACATTTATACAAAGATAAATAATAGTTCGGTAGGCTTCCAAGGACTGCTTTTAACAACACGACACGGCCGGCAAAAGACAATAATTTTGCTTTCCAATTCGATAGCCGTCTATTAAAGGTATCTATAACTTCCTTCCAATTGTGAATCCGGTTCATATTTGCCCCGACTCTTAGACCCAAATACGTAAATGGAAACTTACCCGGTTTGAAACCAAGAGCTTCAGCCTTCATTACAACCTCTTCCTCTCCCACTCCAACTCCAAAGAGCTGGCTTTTTTTCAGATTTATTTTTAAACCGGAAACAAGGTGGTAACATCTTAAAATTCTTTTCAGATTTTTGATATTTTCATCCCCCCATTCACCAACAAAAATCGAATCGTCCGCGAATAATAAGTGTGTTATAATTAAATTTTCCCCCGCTAGTTTCACCCCCGAGAAGATACCTTCTATTTCAGCCCTCGTCATCATTACATGCAGCGCTTCCATCGCTATAATAAAGAGAAAGGGGGAAAGTGGATCTCCTTGCCTAAGCCCTCTTTTATATTGAAATTCACCCGTTGGTGCCCCATTTACAAGGATAGATCCCCTCCCGGTGAACAAAATTCCCATTACCCAGTTCTTCCATCTTGGCGGGAATCCCATATGCGATAAAATGGAAATTAAGAATTTCCAATTTAGCGTATCATAGGCCTTTTCGATGTCCGCCTTAAAAACAAAAATCTCCTTTTTAGCTTTCTTTGCCCACCCGATAATTTCATTTACTATCAACGGACCGTCTATTATATTCCTTCCAGATATAAAGGCTGACTGGGAGCTAGAGACTATGCTACTTATAACTTTCTTCAAACGATTAGCTAATACTTTTGATATAATTTTATTGACTACCCCTACTAAAGAAATAGGTCGGAAGTCCGAGAAGACCATTGGGTCGGTTACCTTTGGGATGAGTGCTATGAAGGATGAACTACATGAGTGGTGTATGGAACCGTGATTGAAAAACTGCATCATCATATCCATTATTCCTGGCTTCGGCAACTCCCAATAATCTTTTATAAGTGAAAACGTAATCCCATCAGGTGGGGCTTTATCTCCCCCACATTCCCATATTGCATTCCTTACTTCATCTTCTTTGAACTGTTCTATGAGGCCATTTCTTTCTCCTTCTGATAATCTACTAAAACCTTCCATTCCGATCCTTGGTCTTGACAATACCGGTTCTTCAAATTTCTCTTTGAAGGTTGATCTAAACTTCTCCTTAATGGTATTTGCATCTGATATCCATTCGCCATCTATCCACAACCCGTTGACCCGGTTTCGTACCTTGTGACTATTAACTATTGCATGAAAAAAACTCGTATTTTCGTCTCCCAACTCAATCCACTTAACCCGTGATTTCTGCATAAAATCTTTAACTCTCGCCTTATGCCATTCTTTTATAATTCTTTTGTAGCTTTGCCAAGATTCTATCTCTTGTTCCGTGAGGCTTCTATTTTCCGCTTCCATTTCTAGTTTTTCTACACTTTCAGTAGCTATTGCCATCATCTCCTCTTCCTTTGCTTTTTCTTGGTTTCGCCATGTTTTCAATTCTTCTCTTATTGCTTTAAACTTTACTGCCAAATGTTCGTCCTTGAATTTAGACTCACACCTCTTTTCCAATCCTTTTTTAACCGCAACATCGTACCCCGGTGCACTCGACCAACTATTAAAAACTCGGAACGGGATTGGTCCGAAGTTGTTTGCAGTTGTTATTAACACTAGAGGACTGTGATCCGACACTTCTCTGTTTAACGCGGTCAACTTAGCTTCTGGCCATCTAATCATAAATTCGTCACATACTAATACACGATCTATTTTACTCAGATTCTTTCCATCCCCTGACATAAAAGTGTACTTCTTCCCGCCCATGTTATACTCTTGTAGCCCCGCGTTCCTTATAAAATTGTTAAAACATAGTGCACCCCAACATCAAATTGCGAATTGAACCTATCTTCGGGGACACGTACCTCATTAAAGTCACCTAGGATGATCCATTGACCTTGGATTGACTGTTTTAGCATCAGCAACTCATTCCACAATTGTCTTCTGCTGCTCTGTGCCATAGGGGCATAGACATTAACAACAATTAAGTCCACCAGTTCCCCTGTTAACCTTCCTCTAATTAGTATGAAATTCTGGTTTACGACTTCCGAGTCTTTTTTAAAAACCCCAGGGTTCCATATTGACAACAATCCACCTGATCTTCCTTCTGCGTTTACTTTAACGTAATCGAAAGCTGAATTATCCCAGAACCTTTTTATCACTCTTTCCGGTAATTCTCTAAACTGTGTTTCCTGAACCGCTACGAAACTTAACCCGTATTTTGACAAAAGCTCTCTTACTGCCTTTGCTTTACCCGCCCCTCCTACACCTTTTATATTAAATGTTCCAAAATTCATTGTTTACCTGCTTCCACCAGTTCTTCTTCGATCGTCTTCTTGATTAAATCTTCTTTTCCATTCAGATCGACACCTACGATTGTTCCGATTTTCGTTGTTTGCCGTATTTCTTCCCCAACTTCTTCCTCTGATACTGATTCCATTGTTCTACTATTCTCCCTGGTCTGAGTATCTTGTACTAGTGTATCACCAGATTGCGATTCGTCCTCCCAGTCGGAATGAAAACCGTCATCTGGCACCGTTCCTCCGATGTCGTCATAAAAAATATCATCTATAATGTCACACCCCAACCGATGGCGGAATCATTGGGGCGCGGCACTGAGCGAAACAGATTGTCCAGAAGTTTCCATAACAACTATCATTACCATTTAATTAAAGCAATACGTCCTGATGTGTGCAAAATGCAACATATAAATTACATCAAACAAGGCATAAAACTAACCCTTTTTAAGTACTAATATTGGAAAAAGAGTGTTTTTGTCTTCCTTTTGTATTTTCAGGATTAAATGAGCTCAAAAACACAAAAGAAGCAAAAAGACAGCTAAATCCAACATAAATACAAGGAAAGGAACATTAGTGGACTGCCCGACCCCTCAACGGCACCTTCCAAAGCAAATCAGAGAAGACAGGAGACTGAACACGCCCCGTGCTCAGCCAGCACGGGGCCATGCCCATGAAGCAGCAGAAAAGACAAATCTATAGAAGCTTCTATTGCCCACCACGGGGCCGTGCTCAGCGGACACGGGGGCGTGTCGAAAGTACAGCAGGCGCATTTATTGTAATTGCGAATTACAATTAATGAGGAGAGAGAGTGTCAGACAGACACGGGGCCGTGTCCAGCGGACACGGGGCCGTGTCCAGCTCTCTGTTCAGCCTATAAATAGGAGTGCTTGGATTCATTTCATCTCATCCCTTGGCACACCACCTCTCTCACACCTCATCCACCACCCACCACCATCACAACACCATCATCCACCACCATCATCCATTGTCCATCGTAGAGTGTGTGAGTCGTCTCGGGATCCAAGATTGATCGTAAGAGTTCTTGACAATCAAGGCCATGTTTGCCTAAGTCTCTTACATTACTTGGTGAAGACAAAGTGTCTAGTATAATACTTTTTATTTCTAATCTTTTGCACTTTTTATTTGGTTTTGTATTAATGACTTTAATAACTAGTTACTTATGTTGAAGGTGATCTTTCCTTATCGTTTGTCCGTGGTGTCTTGGCATTATTTTACTGTCTATATAAAATAAAGGATTTTCACCATTCATATCTCCACGGTCTATATGGAGGTATGTTGGCTACCTGGTCGGGGGTTAAGGGAACGGTTTGGTAAAGGTCTTGCCATTGTTCAGCGTTTAGAGGTCCTGCAATGGACCTGGGTCAAATTTAGTAGGACCTCCTTCAATGCTTCACGGTATTGGATGGCGGGGGTCCAAACTCTTTGATCCCCTCATAAGTTAACTACTATTAATACTATAACCCGGCTACTTAGGACTGTATCCCTGCTGACTCAGACTACTTAGCCGAGGGTAACGTCACCGCCAAAAGCGGGGCCTACCACAATACTGCATTAATAACTTAATTCATTATCTTCCAATAATCCACCCTTTTAGGATTGTATCCTTGCTGACTCAAACTACTGGGGTGAGGGTAACGTCACCTTCAAAATAGGGGCCTACTACAATAACTAAGATAATCTCTTAATTATGTGCAAAAGTGCGGAAATAATCAAAGGTTATACTAGATACGAGTCGGAACCAAGTGATTCATCTTGTCTATCCGTTTTTCTTTTATTTTTATTTTCAGCATTTTAGTTAGTTTTTATTTTTCCTAGTTTAAAACATTTTTCTAAACTTTTTATTTTGATTAGACGTTGAGGATAAACCGGTACTAAAAGCTCTTGTGTCCTTGGACGACCTCGGTATCTTACCAACGCTATACTACACTCAATGATGGGTGCACTTGCCCATATGTGTGTTTAGTGTTAGTGAAATATCGTGTTTTATAAATTTAAAACTTGGCTAAAATAAGTGTTAAAAAGGGCTTAAAATATACACCTAATATATATAACACTTTATCGCACATCAAGTTTTTGGCGCCGTTGCCGGGGTCACAAGGATTTTAAGAAAGTTAGGAATCAACGGCCTAATCATCTTTTATTTTTCTTTTTATTTTTTTTAGGATTTTTCTTAGTTTTTCAGCTTCTGCAGCGCTCAGCACGGGCCGTGCCCGGTCAGACACGGGCCGTGCCTAGCATCATCACTGGCAGTTTTTATTTTCTGAGTTACAGAGAGCTGAACACGGGGCCGTGTCGGTGCAACACGGGGTCGTGTCCAACTCCCAGTAACAGGGATCCAGAAATCAATTACTGTGCCTCTGAACACGGGCCGTGTTCACTGAGCACGGGGCCGTGGTGAATATTCTGACCAACGTTCTTTTCTGTTTTTATTGCAGGACTTGGAACCTAGGCGCCACGTCTGAACCTCCTACGTAGTGCATGAGCTCCAGTTCGAGTAGAGACATAAAAGAACCTCTAGAAGAACCCGAACGCTTTCTCAGAAAAAGACTTAAAGCCAAAAATCAAGAGAAAGTTTCGGGGGACCCACTTCCAATGGCGGACCAACGTACCCTCATGGATTACCTACGGCCCACCGTAGGTAATCTCGGCGCCGCTATCAATGCACCGAATGTCGAAGCCAATAACTTCGAACTTCGGCCGCATTTGATACAAATGCTCCAAAACTCCGCAACCTTCCACGGGCTTGCGGACGAGGATCCCCATCTACATATTACTAACTTCTTAGAAATATGTGATACCTTTCGGATCAATGGAGCATCAAATGACGCCATCCGCCTTCGAATGTTTCCATTTTCACTAAAAGACCGAGCTAAGGCTTGGCTTAACACCCTCCCAGTTGGATCGGTAAACACTTGGGATGAACTTGCCCAAAAGTTTCTATATAAGTATTTCCCTCCTGCTAAAACGGCTAAATTAATGACTGAAATTAATACATACTCACAAGAGGATGGGGAATCCTTATATGAAACTTGGGAAAGGTTCAAGGAGCTTCTAAGAAAGTGTCCTCATCACGGTCTAGCGGTGTGGCAACAAGTATCCACTTTCTACAATGGGTTGTTGCCACACACAAGACAAGCACTTGATTCAAGCTCCGGGGGACTTTTAGGTAATCGTCGCCCAAATGAAATATACAACCAAATTGAGGAAATTGCTCAAACCAATTTTCAATGGCACACTCCCCGAGGTAATAAATCTATTGCCCCGGGCGCCCATAAGGTTGATGAAAGCACCTCTTTACAAGCCCAAATCGAGGCCCTCTCTTCAAAAATCAAAAAGCTAGAAATGACAAAAGTGGCCTCGGTTATGGCTTGTGAAGGGTGTGGTGGGTCACATGAAAATTGGAGTTGTATGAAAGAATTAGATGAACAAACAGAAACGGTAAACTACATGGATAATAGACCTAGGCCGTCGGGTCCTCCAACGGGTACCTACAACCAAGGATGGCGTAATCACCCAAATCTTGGTTGGAGAGATCCCGACAATAGTAATAACCAACAAAACCAACGAACTAATTTTCAACAACCGCAAAATTTCTCTCAACAACAAGGTGGAAGAGAAAGGCTTGAAGATACTGTATCTCGCCTCATCTCTGACACTGAAAAGAAAAACTCGGATCGATTTCAACAATTGGAATCGAATTTCAGAAATCAACAAGCTAGCATTCAAAACGTTGAAAAACAATTAAATCAACTAGCTCAAAATTTCTCCGAGAGACCACAAGGCGCGTTACCTAGTAATACCGAAACGAACCCGAAGGCACAAGTACATCTCATCACATTAAGAAATCGAACCGTGGGTCCCGAGGATGCTCCATTGCCGCCAAATGAAGGAAGCCATTCTAGCCAGCCTATGACTCCTCCTGAGCCAGAAAAGGCTTCTACACCAAATCAAGAGGCCACCAAGACTCCTCCAATTCCGTACCCCGGTAGGTTAAATCGTCAAAAGGCCGATGAGCAATTCGCAAAGTTCGAAAGTTTACTAAAACAATTGCATGTTAATATTCCTTTTATTGAGGTCCTAACCCAAATGCCTAAATATGCAAAATTCATGAGGGATTTCCTCACTCACAAAAGGAAAATTGAATCATTGCAATTAGTTAACTTAGGCGAAGAATGCTCAGCTTTAGTACTCAACAAACTTCCACAAAAGAAAATCGACCCCGGGAGCTTCACAATCCCTTGTTCGATTGGAAAATCTCCCGTCCGAAACGCTTTAGCCGATCTTGGGGCTAGCATCAACCTCATGCCCACATCAATGTTCAAGCGACTCGGCCTAGGAACAACAAGCCCTACAAAGATGAGCATACAACTCGCCGACAGGTCCGTCAAATTCCCACAAGGTGTTGCCGAGAATCTGCTAGTCAAGGTTGACAAATTCGTATTTCCAACCGACTTTGTCATCCTAGACATGGAAGAAGACACCGATGTCCCTCTCATCCTCGGTAGGCCATTTCTAGCCACCGTCCAAGCATTGGTGGATATGAATGACGGAACTCTAACATTGAAGTTTGGGGATGAGGAAGTAAAATTTGAATGTGGAAAGCGAGTAGAGGAAGAAGATCCGGTCAACTACATGAAGGTCATAGACTCAAGCTTGGATGACGCTCTCCGACGGTGTAACATGGGATGCAACACATCCCACTTGGGTAACATATGACCAGGCTTCGGGTCTAGCCAAGGACCCTTATAAACGTGGCGCACCATGGAGGCATTCCACGGAACTATCCTTAGTTAATTTAGATTAATTTTTATGTTTTCTAGTTAGTTTTAATTTTCAGGAATAAAACACACTCATGATGGTAAAGGATGAAAAGGGGAACGAGAAAAATGAACTCATGCACAAGAACAAGGCAACCCGACAATTCTCTCCATTTCAGAAGGTTCAACACGGGCCGTGCACAACCAACACGGCCCCGTGCCGAACCACCTGCAGAAAAACGCCCAGTTCAGGTACCTGGACACGGGCCGTGTTCACCCAACACGCCCCCGTGTCCAGACTTCTGTCTCTCTTATTTTAATTTTGTTACTGGCACTTGAACACGGGGCCGTGCCCGGATAACACGGGGCCGTGTTCAGTGCCCAGTAACACAAATTTTTGCTTTTTAAACACTATTTTACACATCTAATCAACCTAAAAATTTATTTTTGGGACACATTGAGGACAATGTGTAATTTAAGTGTGGGGGGAATGCTAAAACCTTGAATTTTGCAAGTCCTAAATACAAGCCTTACACAAAACTCTATTGGAACCGCTAATCACCCCAAACTTTTTTCAAAAATTTCATTTTTTTTACTTGTCTAGGTTTAACTCGGGAAATTCAACTTCTCAAAAAGGTTATATTTTTACAAATTTACAACCAATAGCGTAGTGATAAAAAGAACCAACATAAGAAAATTATGAAAAGGCATGACAAACTTAGTTAAAATTTGATTATATATACTTGATCACATAAAAACCCATTCCCACAAAAGTGAGTTTTGAGCCTTTATTGAGCATACAAATTTACACCTTTAGACTAAATGCTCAAATTTTTCGTTTCTTGTGTGAATAGCCACTTGGTTCTTACGACTCTAGAACTTGCCATGACGATACATTCCCGGTCCTTATCAACTTAAACCCGAGTAAGTAAATGATGGAGGCATTAGGACTAACCCTTTTTATTTCTACACCATTATTTTTCTTTTTCTTTTACCACCTACCCAAAAATCCCCTAGTTAACCCCTTTGAGCCTAAACCTTTTCATTTCATCACCCAAACCTAAAACCTTTTACCCACCAAAACCTTTTTCATTTTTAACCCTTTGTTTTAGTAACAAGTTCGGTTTTTCGTAAAAAAAAAAAAAAAAAAAAAGTGTGATATTGATGAA
>JARYGA010052638.1:0-107356 GCA_030545235.1 Helianthus tuberosus | reverse complement strand
CAATTTATATCATATCTTTGACTAATTTATATTGTTATGTTCTTTTAGTTTTCATGATGAAACCGGTGCTGTTATCTCGGTTCTTTAGTACTTTCGTGATAAATACAATGTTCATATTCGTGGTCCAGTGCAGAAAAATGTGGTTTTTGTATCGGTTATTCAGATCTCTATTTGGTTATCTTTCAAAACTGCAATACTCGAATGTACAGAAAATCCCGAAGAAGTTTAACAGATATCATCGGAAGCAAATCCTGTTGAACAACAATGTCCTGTTAATTGTTTCAGTTGACATGCTTGGTAACAAAGAGGAACACTTTCTTCTTTTGTTTTTCGATCTTTGTTAGTTGTTAATATTTTATTTTTTTCTACTTTTAGAAAGGTTTGAGAGAGAAAGTTGTAGTCAAATTACAGTTAGTCTTAAATGGTACAAAAATGTGATGATACCAAAAGAAGCAGCACTTTGGACACTGTTGGGTTATCATCTTACAACCTCATGCTGATAAGTGTGTGTTTATTTTGATTTAATGCTTCAGTTTACTTGCATCTTTGTGTGTGTTTTTTATTGCTATTCAGTCAAGACCGACACGGGTAAGATCGTGCCATTTGATGTCAAAGGCTCAGACACTATTGGCAGCGTCAAGCTCAAAATACAGGCCAATGAACATATCCCCTTTGACCAACAAGAGCTGATCTTCAACGAGAGAAATCAAGTGTCTGTCTATTCAATTGAGAGAAATCATTGCATTACATCCCCGTTGAAAAACATAATCGGTAATTTTTTTTAGGGAAAATGGGGTTGAAAGATGATAACCTAACAGTGAAGGATCTCATTCTACAGCTTCGATAAATTCAGGGGTATTCTCAAATAATGTTTCCTAGATGTTTGAAGACCAACAAATGTCCAAAGTGCTGCTTCTTCGTTCGCCTGACCAGGCGATGAAGAACCCCTAAAACGGAACATAATCCCAGATTGTCTAGAGAAGCGCTTTTATCATGTGTTATATGAAACAAGTGTCTGACTTGGACAACGGTATCTCAACGAAAGGAATTCTAAAAAGGAAAAGAGACACAACTCGTGTAGTTGCGAAAAGCAGAATCACAGTGCTTTTCCTTCAATTTCCAGAACATTCTCCACAAACTATAACAAATTCCTTTTCCTCCAATTCTGTTGATGTGTCATCTTTGGAGTTAGTAGGATTTCTAAAGGGTCATATTATTGGCACACCTTGAGGGATTAAATCGACACCCTCAATACGCGACGGAGAAACTGTTGGAATTTGTGGATTTCGGTTGGTTCAGAAACTTAACAAGAGAAGCAACTAAAAAAAGCGGTGAACGGTATTTAACATGCACACCGAATTCGTAGATCCTTGCATTAGACACAATTTGTTGGAATTTGTGGATTTTGGTTGGTTCAGATCTCTATTCGGTCATATTTCCTCTCAATTGAATAGACCGACACTTGCTTCATAGGACTCACTTGAATCGTCTCGGATGTAATAACAGTACGTTTTGCATCCGTGCCTGCTTGAATTGCAAAAGCAAAGGATAACGAAGATGAACATTGGATTTATCACGAAAGTACTGAACAACCAAGATAACAGCTCCGGTTTCATCAGCTGCATTTGGAATAAGAGAGTTGAAAAAACTACAATTGGAATTGATCTTGGAACAACACACTCTTGTTACCACCGTTTCCGTAGTAAAAAACGGTTGCGGTTTGCACATTCAATAAACGTTGATCGGAACACGCCGCTTAAATCTCAGTTATATCTCATTGCATTATGATAATACTGACAGGGGTGTTGGTCTTTTCTCCCACTGTACAAACTTGAAAAGAACAAAAATGAGGTGCATGTATACCCTGTCTTATTGGATGCTGATTGGAGTTCAGAAGGTTTTTTAAGGGATGAAGAGGCCCTTTGTTTGGACGCCACATTGTTTGGAAACGTCGCATGCTTCATTAGCCATAGGTATTTATATGCACGTTACACATTTAAATAACTCCAAATGTTTACTGAGTTTTTTGGTATGCATCGACTGAAAATTCATTTGGTTGGTTTGATAGATGTGTGGATGCTAACATGGTTGAGATCCCTGTTGAAGTGGAGTCACCAGATCACCATTTTAGGGTTTTAGACAACCTGGGACTATGTTCCGTTTTAGGGTTTCTTCATCACCTATAACAATGTCGATAAACGTTGATGGGAACACGCCGCTTAAATCTCAGTTATGTCTCATTGCATTATGACAATACTGACAGGGGTGCTGGTCTTTTCTCCCACTGTGCTTACTTGAAAAATCTCACCATAACACATTGTCTAGAGAAGCGATTTTATCATGTGTCATATAACGCAAACAAGTTCTCCACAGTTTGTGCGAATCAATTTTTGTAACATCACTTCATCAATAATCGAGAGAAACTTCTTCGAGCTGACTGCCGATATCTCATTTTTTTCAACAGGGATGTAATGCAATGATTTCTCTCAATTGAATAGAAGCGGTAGGGATAATGTTTTATGGGTGGTGAGTTGTGGTTGATTTATATGAGGAGGTTATGAAACGAATATATGTTTATGCGAATTTAAAGGACTTGCAAGGAATGCTACCATCTATGCGGGCTTTCCATCCATATATTTATGCGAATTTTCTGGATCCTTTCTAGAACCCTCATTGGATCTGCCTTTTCTCCCTTCACAGCCACTTTATGTGTCTTACAATCCATTTGAATATCCCCCACCCCTAATAATAAAGTGAGAGAAATAAGAAACCACACACTAGTGGTGTATGTGAGCTTTTACAGCAACCATATCGATATTCTAGTTATCCTTGCTAGTGGGTATGAGTCTGAGTATATTGTGGTTCGGGAATGGATAGGGATAATGTTTTATGGGTGGTGAGTTGTGGTTGATTTATAGGAGGAGGTTATGAAACGAATATATGTTTATGCGAATTTAAAGGACTTACAAGGAATGCTACCATCTATGCGGGCTTTCCATTCATATATTCCGTCCAAGATATGACACATGATAAAAGCGTTTCTCAAGACAATATGAGATTGTGTTCCGTTTTATTATGGTCGTCATGATCAACTATGCAGAGTGATCTTCGTGACTTGAAGTTGTACCCGTACATCTTCGATATCTTCCATGTAAAAGCTCGGAAAGATGACCGAATAGAGATCTGAATATCCCCTTTGTAGTTGTTACCACATGACACCTGATAAAAGCGCTTATTTAGACAATCTGGGACCATGTTCCGCATCGTAGACTGGTGGGATTGAATGGTTTTAATATATTTCATCTTGGACTATCTAGTCTAATACTTGAAAATGGATATGATCGTGTCAAGATCTTTATCTATCATGTCAGCGACCAATTGCTTGAACTCCATTCCGTTTCTCGGGTTCGCATTCGACATAAGACATCAACTTCCAAAAATCAGGTTCGAAACGCCCCGCTTTGGCTAAAGCGGGGCGTTTAGGGTTCAAAAATTCCACCTTACAGAATATAACATCGCATCAAGTCTCATCACCCATTGTCGGAAAAAAACCCTAAACACCCCGCTTTGGCCAAAGCGGGGCGGTTCAACTGACATCGTACACCATCACATCACCGGTTGTCTGGAAAGCAGGCCAAAACGCCCCGATTTGGCCAAAGCGGAGCGCTTCGAAAGGGTGTGGAAATAAGGTTTGGGTGTGTGAATAGCATGCCCCTATAATATTTGTTTTGTAATGAATTATAATTATAATATATTTGCTATTTTTTTTATGTTGATACCCTTTCAACTTTTTAGCATTGACATTTACTACATTTTAACCTTCTAAATTTTTGTAAAATATCATTTTGATCCCTTGACTTACTAAAGTTTCAAGTTTACTATTCTTTAATTTAAAAAAACACACTATTTTGTTACGTGCTTATTTTCATGTATGTGTCGCTATAAATCCATGTTGGTTTACGCTGTAAGGACCTGCCAAAATACCCTAAAACGACCCGTAAGTGAAAACCCGGACCCCTGAAACCCAAATACGCATGAAAACCCAAGAAAACATGAAATTTGGTTTTCACGCGGGCCGCGTAAAATGTAAGCTTCGGCTTACACGGGCCGCGTCAACTTAAAGTTGACCGGATAAGCGTTCCAGGCCACGTGTCGCACACGTGGCAACCCTGCCTGTGACACACAAGCCCTACATGTAGACTAGGGGCCCTCGCGGGCCGCGTAAAAGTTAAGTGTGGGTTTACACGGGCCGCGTAAAACCCAAAAACCAGCTATAAATTGATCAGTTCATGAGCTTTGCATCTGTGAACGTAAAACTTTCTAAAACACGAAGAAAGCTGCTCAAAAACGTAATTTCTCGTAGAGAAACGCTGCTACAGGGTATTAACTCGATCACTGCTATGATACAATGTCCGATTGATTGAAACCGATCCAATGGATGTTTAAGTGCTGCCCAAATCAGGGCTATACTTTGTCATTCATCATGAGGGTTTTGATTTCGTGAGCTTATCGTAAATGTTGTATTAAGTTACTGACCTAGTTTCGTGTGCATTGTTATTTAAATTAGGTTATCAGGCTTATCAGTAGGCTAAACTTTGCCCAACTAAACCTGCAATGTGAGTCATTCTCTTTTTATCAATTGTTTTACTACACCTCAAGTTATTTTCAAAAGTTATACTTACAAGGATTAAGTCGTGGTTATCTTGAATCACTGACAAGTGGGGTATTGTGCACATTACTAATCTCTCACGGTTAGGTTCACCAACCTAACAGTGATAATCATCACTACTTGCGTGAAAGGACCCAATAGTGGTATGACCATCGTCACCAGGGTGTGACACGGCGCCAGATAAAAAAATAAGATAGTAGCCATTGTAATAACTCTTATGCTGTAAATTATAACTAATGTGTCATTTTGTTGAACTTGAGTGACTCACCAGTATTTCCCAGCAGATAAAATATTTTTAAAACGTGTTTCAGGTGAGTTACTGTGAATCAAGGAAAACGTGCTACGGAGCACTAACAAGCTTGAAGTGGTCAGTAAAATAAATAAACATGTTTTGTAAAACAAGGGATTTCCTCGTGAAATTCCCTTTATTGTAAATTATGGGGTTTGTCCCAAATTATGAAATAAAATAATTGGGCATTTTCAAGTTTTAAAAGATCCTGTTAAACTTCCGTTGTCAACTCAAATAATAAATACCACGGGTTTCTGTCCCGCGGCTTCTGGACCGGGTAACACCGGGACGGGGGCCGTGACAGAAAAAGGTGGTATCAGAGCCACTGACTTAAGCCAATTAAGTATTTAGAAATACTTAATTTTCTGTTTGCCATTCTGTGAATTTAAGTTGATAAATAAGATTTTAACTTAGAATTGTGTGTGTTTCTTCACATGTGCTAACAGCATGAATGAGTTGTCTGAAGCTCTTCAGAATCTCACTATCTATTCTGCTAACATGGAAGTTTCTGGGGGGTTTTTCCGGTTATTGGGCTGACACTGAGAAACCTATGGAATTCCAAGCCCAGCCTCAGGTGAAACCGAAGCCGAAAAAGAGAAGAAGACTCGTAGGCTGGAGGCGTATGCGTAGGAAGAAACCAGCGGTACAGAAAGTTAAAAAGACTAAGGACCCAAATGATAAAGGGAAAGGAAAAGAGATCGGGGAAAGTTCAGGGCAAGCCCAGGAAATGCCACCGTGGGAGGAGCTGGACCGCAAACTGGCAAATAGCGATCTCATCGGACCTGCTGATGAAAACCTCTTCAATTACCCAGCTGAAGTACTACTTCCAGTTAATTTAGAGCCTGCTATCCCAGATCCTATTGTCAACCCCCGACCATTACCAGGAGAGCTGGAAGAATGGTGGACAACTGACTGGCAATTTCAGAATCTCTTGAATAACCCTAACACCTTTTTCCCCCAGTTTGACCCTGAAGCTGCACTAAACCCACCTATGAGCACAGAAAACTTGGCTGAACTCCGTCACTATGGCGAGGAGCTGGTGGATGCAGGAAATAGAATCCTGGAAGTGAGAGAGATGATATCATGGAAATACGACGAGAGGGAGCGTCGTTTCTAAAGTGCCAGCTGACGGGATCATATGTGGTTGTGTGGTTACGTGTTTAATAATAATAAAATAATAAATATTAACAAAAATATAACTATGTAAAATTACTTAAAATAAAACTTTTGTAATATAACGGGTGTGTAATGATGCATACTAATATATAAAAAGATGAAAGTCGCAAAGTCGACAATTTTGGCTATACGTGTTGACATGATTATGGGTGATTGTTTTATTGTGACTGATTATTATTTATTTTATTTTGTGCCAATAATTTATATATTTATATATTGGAAATTAGCAGATGGAACCCGCTGTCAATGAACCAGTTAACGAAGTTAACCAATCTGAGCAAAACAATGAAGATCACTTTCTTAACAGACAAGATATAGAAAATATTGTTGCTCAAGGAATAGCCAATGCTATTCCAGCAATCCTTGCTGCTGCCCGAAATCCAGTTGAACCTCCGCCGCCTACTCTCAGCAAACGTACTCGTGATGACAACTTCAGTAATAGTGTAAATGGAGGCAGTAACATTAATAATAATGATGTAGTGCAAGCCCCATTCCTTAAGAAAATGAAAGCTGCAACGCCTGGTTGCACTTACAAGAAATTTCTTGCCTGTAAACCAATCGAATTTGCAGGAAATGAAGGCGCAACTGCAGCACTGCGTTGGTTAGAGAAAACCGAAGCAGTAATTAAAATAAGTAAATGTGCCGAGGAAGACAAGGTCATGTACGCGTCGCATCTTTTTAAAGAAGGGGCACTAGAATGGTGGAACATGGTACTACAAGCTAAGGGAAGCGATGTAGCTTATGCCATGAATTGGGAAGAATTTAAGAGACTAGTAGAAAGAAAATTCTATCCCGAATATGAAAAGGAACAAATGACAAACAAGTTCCTAAACCACCGGATGGTGGATGTTGATTGTAGAGGGTATACTTCGACCTTCTTCGAGTATGCTAGAGTTATACCAACCCTGGCTTCTCCAGAACCGGTACTTATTTCTCGCTATATCTGGGGTTTGATTAGCGAGATTTGGGATATTGTCAAAGCCGTGAGACCCTGCACAATCGATGATGCTGTGGAATTAGCCAACACCTTGACTGACGGACTGGTGCGTACACGAGAAGAAACCCAGAAAAAGGAAGTGGCCCAAAAGATTACTCAAGGATTTCGTGTGGGTAATAGTAGTAATTTCAACAAAAAAGGGAACTGGGCAATCTTCCACTGCTCCATTATGCGGTACCTGTAAAAGAAAGCATTTTGGAAAATGCAAAGGTTATTACAATTTCTGCAAAATTCCGGGGCATCAAGAGGAAGATTGTAGAAGAAAGAAATCGACAATCTGCTTCCACTGTGGAGAAGCTGGACATTTTAGACCAGACTGCCCTAAACTAGTCAAACCAGCGGACAACAAGGCCAAACCTGCAGAAGGAACCACTAAGAAGAACGCAAGAGCCTTTCAGCTGACTACTCAACAAGCAGAACTTATCCCAGATGTGATAGCTGGTACGTTCCTAGTTCACAACGTTTATGCAAAAGTATTATTTGACTCTGGTGCAAACCAAAGTTTTATAAATACTTCATTCTGCCAAGCTCTTAACCTACCCTTAACCAACCTTAGGCAGATTTTTATGGTAGAAACTGCAGATGGTAATTCTGTTCACATAAATAAGGTCTTGCGAGAAGAAAAAATAGAACTCTTAGGCCATAAGTTTTCTGCAAACCTGTTACCTATGAATTTAGCCGGATTCGATGTTGTGTTAGGAATGGATTGGTTAGTAGCCAACCATGCTCGAATCCTCTATGATAAAAATTCGATAGAAATTCATACGCCCACAGGAGAAATAGTGGTGATTACAGGAGATAAGCCACGTAAGCCACTGAAATTCATTTCAGTAATGAAAATGACCAGTTATTCAAGAAAACAAGAAATTGTGTATATGATTTCGATAATCATTAACACTAAAGGTCAGGAACTTAAGGAAATTCCAGTAGTATCAGAATACCCTGATGTATTCCCAGAAGAATTACCCGGATTACCACCCGATAGGGAAGTAGAATTTAGGATTCATCTAATTCCTGGAACTACACCGATAGCCAAGGCACCTTATCGGTTAGCACCCACCGAAATGTTAGAATTGAAAAGGCAATTAGACGAATTGCTAAGCAAAGGATTCATCCAACCTAGTTCATCCCCTTGGGGAGCACCAGTGTTGTTTGTGAAAAAGAAAGATGGTTCGATGCGAATGTGTATCGATTACAGGGAATTGAATAAGATTACAATTAAGAATCGATACCCATTACCTAGAATTGATGATCTTTTCGATCAACTTCAAGGAGCTAGATATTTTTCTAAGATAGATTTACGCTCCAGATACCATCAGTTGAAGGTACAAGAAGAAGACATACCTAAAACTGCTTTCAGAACTAGGTATGGTCATTACGAGTTTACAGTCATGCCCTTTGGATTAACAGATACTCCTGCAGCATTCACGGACATGATGAATAGAATCTGTAAACCGTACTTCGATAAATTTGTAATTGTCTTTATGAACGATATACTCATTTATTCCAAAAGTCAGGACGAGCATTGTGAACACTTTCATGCACTCTTAACTTTGTTAAGAAAAGAGAAGCTTTACGCCAAATTCTCGAAGTGTGAATTTTGGCTACAAGAGGTACAATTTTTAGGACACATGGTGAATCACGAAGGTATTCACGTAGATCCCTCCAAAATAGAAGCGATCACCAAATGGAAGGTCCCGCAATCAGCTATGGAAGTTAGAAGTTTTCTAGGATTAGCTGGATACTATAGACGGTTTATTAAAGACTTTTCTAAGATAGTTGTGCCATTAACTAAGCTAACATGTAAAGCAGTGAAGTTTGAATGGGGATCTAGACAAGAAGAGGCTTTTAAGATTTTAAAACAAAGATTAACAAACGCCCCAATTCTTGCCTTACTAGAAGGGACAGAAGATTTTAAAGTTTACTGTGATGCTTCTAAGCTAGGATTAGGATGTGTGCTAATGCAACGCAAGAAGGTAATTGCATATGCATCAAGGCAGTTGAAGAAGCACGAAGAGAATTATACGACTCACGATTTAGAATTAGGAGCAATAATTTTTTCCCTTAAGATTTGGAGGCACTATCTGTATGGAAGTAAGTTTATCGTTTATACAGATCATAAAAGCTTAAGGTATATATTTGGGCAAAAAGAATTAAACATGAGGCAAAGGAGATGGATGGAAATTCTAAGTGACTACGACTGTGATATTCAATATCACGAAGGAAAGGCAAATGTAGTAGCAGATGCCCTAAGTCGTAAGTATCATGAAAAGCAAAAGCGAGTTCGTGCTCTTAGATTAATTCTACAGTTAGATTTAATGGAACAACTGAAAAACATTCAAGAAACAACAATCAAGGATGATTTTGAAGGAATGAAAGGAAGGATAAAAGAATTAGAACAAGGAAGTAATGGAATTTGGAGATTCCATAAGAAAAGGATTTGGGTACCTAAGCAAAGAGGCTTAAGAAATAAAATTTTAGAGGAGACCCATAAATCTAGGTATACCATGCATCCTGGTAATAATAAGATGTACCAAGATTTAAGGAATAACTTCTGGTGAATATGAATGAAAAAGGACATAGCTAGATATGTTTCTAAGTGTCTAACTTGTTCACAAGTTAAAGCAGAACACCAGAAACCTTCAGGGTTACTCCAACAACTAGAAATGCCCATATGGAAATGGGAACTAATAACAATGGACTTTGTTACTAAGTTACCCAAGACTAGAAAAGGTAACGATGCGATTTGGGTAATTGTGGATCGATTAACCAAATCAGCTCATTTTTTACCCATGAAGGAAACCTTTAGCATGGAAAGATTAGCAAAACTTTACGTAGATGAAGTAGTATCCTTACATGGAGTTCCACTCTCCATTGTATCGGATAGGGATAGTCGTTTCACTTCCCATTTCTGGACTAGTTTCCAGGAAGCAATGGGAACCCGACTAAATTTAAGTACTGGATATCATCCCCAAACAGACGGACAAAGTGAAAGAACTATCCAAACCCTGGAAGACATGCTCAGGGCGTGTGTGCTAGATTTTGGAGGAAACTGGGACAACCATTTACCTTTAATTGAATTCTCCTATAACAATAGTTATCATTCAAGCATCGAAGCTGCCCCGTTCGAAGCACTGTACGGACGAAAGTGTAGAACTCCAGTCTGCTGGGCAGAAGTAGGAGAAAGCCAATTATCTGGTCCTGAAATAGTGCAAGAAATCACCGACAAGATAACCCAAATCAAGGAAAGACTAAAGACGGCTCGAGATCGCCAGAAAAGTTATGCAGACAATCGACTCAAGCCGTTAGAATTCCAGATTGGAGACAGAGTACTATTGAAAGTTTCTCCTTGGAAAGGAGTAGTTCGATTCGGTAAGAAAGGAAAGCTAAGTCCAAGATACGTAGGACCATTCTCCGTAATTCAACGCATAGGACCAGTTGCTTATCGCTTACAACTACCAGAAGAGTTAGCCGGGGTACATGACGTATTTCATGTATCCAACATCAAGAAATGTTTATCTGATGAATCCCTGGTCGTACCTCTTCAAGATATAGAGGTAAATGAAAAGTTAAAGTTCATAGAGAAACCACTTTAGATAGAAGATAGAAAGATTAAATTCCTCAAACACAAAAGATTGGTACTACTCAAAGTCAAGTGGGATTCAAAAAGAGGACCCGAATACACCTGGGAGTTGGAATCGGAGATGAAGCGAAAGTATCCTCACTTATTTCAATAAATCTCGAGGACGAGATTTTAAATAAGGTGGGGAGAATGTAAGGACCTACCAAAATACCCCAAAACGACCCGTAATTGAAAACCCGGATCCCTGAAACCCTAATACGCATGAAAAACCAAGAAAACATGAAATTTGGTTTTCACGCGGGCCGCGTAAAATGTAAGCTTCGGCTTACGCGGGCCACGTCAACTTAAAGTTGACCGGATAAGTGTTCCAGGCCACGTGTCGCACACATGGCAACCCTACCTGTGACACACAAGCCCTACACGTAGACTAGGAGCCCTCGCGGGCCGCGTAAAAGTCAAGTGTGGGTTTACGTGGGCTGCGTAAAACCCAAAAGCCAGCTATAAATTGATCAGTTTATGAGCTTTGCATCTGTGAACGTAAAACTTTCTAAAACACGAAGAAAGCTGCTCAAAAACGTAATTTCTCGTAGAGAAACGCTGCTACAGGGTATTAACTCGATGACTGCTACGATACAATATCCGATTGATTGAAACCGATCCGATGGATGTTTAAGTGCTTCCCAAATCAGGGCTATACTTTGTCATTCGTCGTGAGGGTTTTGATTTCGTGAGCTTATCGTAAATGTTGTATTAAGTTACTGACCTAGTTTCGTGTGCATTGTTATTTAAATTAGGTTATCAGGCTTATCAGTAGGCTAAACTCTGCCCAACTAAACTTGCAATGTGAGTCATTCTCTTTTTATCAATTGTTTTACTACACCTCAAGTTATTTTCAAAAGTTATAATTACAGGGATTAAGTCGTGGTTATCTTGAATCACTGGTGTTAGACCGTGTCGTGACCCTAAACGATCAGTTAAGGACGTTCACCTTCACGTATAAAGGCAGAATCAATACACGCAAAGTTACACATCTTTTCTCTTTCAATATCTTCTTTATTGATGCTTTCAGATAACAATTTGACAGAGTTTCGACACCACAAGCATGAGAGGATTTCGCTCCAATGTACATGAATGAATACACATGACTGGTATTTATAGTATGCATGATTTCGCTTATATGGCAGCCGTATAAGCGAAACCTCTAAGTTGACACAAAAGCGAAACCTACATGACACAAAAGCGGACCTGTCTTTGACATATGAGCGGAACCTTATCTTGTCACATGAGCGGAATCAGACTTTGACATACGAGTGGAATCAGAAACAAACATGTTGACCAAACTCCAACTTTAACATCATTAATACTTTTGTCTCTTGTAAAATGATGCCATGGATGATGTCATATCGATGATGTCATCATGTTGAATCATATCCGCAACGAACTGAGACTCGATCTAAGACGAAGTTGACAGATGAATGCACTAAGAGACTCCCCCTCAGATGTTGACGAGTCTTAAGTGTCGAGTCTTCTCAGTCTTCAGTCTTTATCAGCTTCAGGCTCCCCCTTTCATCAAGCTTCCGTGCTTTGGGATCGACACCTAGCTTTCCATCTACAAGCTTTTCCTAACTTTCAACTTGTCTTCAGACTCCCCCTTAGACTCTGCTCTCGGGATCGTAGTCTGGACTTTTCCTGCAATCACTCATACAACTATAATTAACAGCGTTTTAAACTTCCAGATATTGTAATCTAACAATTCAAACTCCTCAAAATCACTTCTCATGAATTTGGCAGTTTCATCGAATCGTATCGGAAACTAGCTCTATAACAATATAAACATCCAACTCCCCCACAGTTAATCATCCAAGTCCAATTTAATGACCTTGGAGATATCACAAACTGTTTTTTGAATTTTTTTAATTTTAAAACTTCAAGTTTCAAATTAATGAACTTGTTTTATTTTCAGAAACAAGATCAGCTTACTTAGATTTTGAAACTCAGCACTCAGACATCGGTTGTCGAAAATAAAGCAGAAATCAAAATCTTTTTGTATTTTCTGAAAACATAAAGCAGTAAAGAAATATGTACAAACATATTTACAAATAATATTTTTGTTTGAGTATGCGTCAGAGGATCATATCAGTTTTTGACAAGTCACAAGTACCGTTGAGCTTAATTTTCACTTTAAGAATTAAACAATTCACTTAGATTGTCGATATACTTGTCCACTTAAATTTTCATACAAATTTCAACTGATTCAGGATACGAATTATGTATTTTAAGAACTTAAACCCATTCATGTGTCCCACCTCTTGAATATACTCCCGTATCCAGATCCCAAAATTCAGTCTTACAGGTAATTATAACACAAATGATATCTATAAGGGGTTAATAAATTATGAAGAATCATGAGAGCTCAGGTCAGAACTACCGTTCAGCAGAGAGATCATGACTCAACTTGTAGGTGTGTCCCCTTTAGAGGATCTTTTTTACAACAGCATTGCTAAGCAATTTTATTGTCTTATCATATATGCTGAGGGTGATACTGTGTTTCAAGCATTTGCGGAAAGTATTATTCGAGGACTAGGTCAGAACTACCGTTCAGCAGAAGTCCTGGAATAATACCCCTGACATCATTGAGTATAAAAACCTATATATCAGAATACGAAACCTTTCAAACGAGATTTCAGGGGTTACCTATATATCCAAGTAGTGTTCCCCACGAAATAAGTAAGTTTGAATTTAGGTTTATATCCCGAAAAAGTTTACTAAATGTATAAAAATCTATCGACACATCCACGGTGAGATCGTTTAACACATTTAAACTTTCCATTTCTTTAGCATACTGTAACTGTCAACTGATGTACTATCATTTCCTCTTTTTACGCAAAAACTCAAATTTTTGAATTTTTATCATGTTTTTGACTTTTTCAAATTTTTAAATGTTTTTGTATTTTCTAACAACATATCTCCCCCTAAAATGAAAAACCATTTAAAGAAAATTTGACAACCAACACTGATAACTTTGTCTCTCCATCCATTTTCTGCTTCACATGTTCTGATTTGCAGAAAATATAACGTACCCCCATGATTTACAACCCATTGATCTTAATAGTTTGAAAATTGTTTTTCAATCTGATGAAAGTAATCATGTTTGTTCAGCTGTGAGGGTTTCGGCGTATTCAATCAACATACATTCAAACAAAATTAAAAACAACATATTTTTGATTTTTCAATTTTTTAACAAACTAAAAACATATTTTTGGTTTTTAATTTTTCAAATTTTTAGGATTTTGAAAATATTGTTTATTTATATACATAAAACAATCAAACTAAACTCCCTGTTCAACCAAACCGGGGTTCAGCAACCTCTTCCTGTGCCAGGTTGCTCCAACTACCATTCTCACAATCTTCAGCTTCGTTGAGCACCTGCACATTCAAACTTTATCAATCATTTGAACAATTTAGCCCAGGTCTGTTGGACCTTAGGCATTTCAACACAATATTTTTCATTCAATTTTGGAAACTCTTTGTCACTTAAAACATTTTCAATTTTGACTTCAACTTTCTCATCTTTTACCAACGTCACTTGTTTCTTAGCACTCCACATTTGACCTTCCGGAGTACCTCTTTTGTAAAAATTTGTCTCTTTTTGAACCTTTTGTTTTTGAATAACATTTTTAGGTTTCCAAAACTCTTGAGGTTTTGTCATATCAACAGATGTTCTCCAACTCTGTGTTGTTCTCAATCTGGGTGTGTGAGAATTCCAGGTCTGTCTTGAATCAAACCTGTTCGGGTTTAATTTCCAATTTTGATTTGAAGCAAACTTGTTTGTATTGTACTTCCAAGTTTGTTTCGAATCAAATCTGGTTAACCTCGGTTTCACAGCCTCAGATTTCTGTTTTTCAACATCAACAGGCTTTGGATTTGGACACTTTCGTGCAACATGTCCAATTTGATCACATTTAAAACACACTTTCTTTGAAACATCCTTGGCCTGTTGTTGTTTCTTTTTCATAGCATCAAACTCCTCATTAGAATGTCGTCCAAATTTGAGTTTTTCCTCTTCTTTCAAACTTTTCCCTTGAACAAAATTCATCTTTTGTTGCAAATTTGATTTTTTACTTTGATTCCAATTCCGTTTCTTTTTATAACCCAAACCAGCCTTCATGTTTTTCTTCTTAAAACCAGGTTTGTTATAAAAAGATTTATGACCTTTACCAGCAAACTTTGGAATCTCAGACTTCTCAATCTCAACCATTTTAAAAACTTGAGCGACCTTCTCTGAAATCACATTCTGAATCGGGAATACAACATCTAAGAATAATTTGTCCGATCCAATCATGGTATAAACCAATCCTTTTGAATCATCATTCAAATTTTTCTCGGATTTTGTGTTTTTCAGATAACCATCATAAAGATCTCCTTCATCTTCATCCTGTGATTCAGACTTACCTTTTGTAGACTCATCTTTCAAAACGCTTTCAACAACCTTACTTACCACCTCTGAATCATTAGCATCATCAGATTTGGTGTAAGTCACATCGATACTTTCAGGTAACTGGTCAGCTATGTTCAAACCCTTTGCCACCTTTTCCTCATCATAAAAAGTATAATTGTTTCTCAATGGTGGTGGTACCTGATGAAATTCTGAACCAATACCCTTTTTGCAATTTTCAGTATCTTTGTCATCTGGTGTGATGTTGAAAATGCGTTCGAGAATGTACGAAGAGTTATGATAACTTTGAAGTTTTGTAACAACCTTTTCTTTTTCAGCCAAGACTTGTTTAAGATTTGCAATTTCATCAACACATTTGTTTAATTCAATTTGCTTTTCTTTAAACTGTCTCTCATACATTTCTTTGGTTGTTAAAGTTTCAGACAATCTTTGATCAAAACTTTTGACTTGGCTCTTCAAAGTATCATAAGCTTCTTGTACTCTCTGACTCGACCACTTTAAAGAATCATACTGTTTTTGTAAATCTTCAAATTTCGATTCTTTTTCAACACAATCGACACATTTTGTAAAACACAGTTGTCTATAAACATCATTATCCTTTTCAAGACCTTGACATTTCTGTGTCAATTTTTCAACTTTTGGTTTCAAAATTTCTTCTTTTTCAATCATTTCTTTACATTTCATTTTGAAAACATTTTCAAGTTTGCTTGTTTCAATATCTTTTGTTTTGATTATATCATCTTTTTCAGTACAGGCTTTGCACATTTCTATGCAATTCCTGCACTTGTTTTCTTTGTTATCAAAGATTTCAACATTCGACAAATCAGAAGATTTTCTAACCTCAGTCTCTTTCAGCACCGGTTCTTCTGACTCAGTTTTCTGATCTTCCTCCTTTTCTTCTTTCTGAGCTTCTTCATTCTGCTGCGTTTCTTCAGCTCTCTGTTCCTCTCCAGCAAGCTTTGCAACAGTCTTCACTTCTTCAATCATCTTCTTCAATTCTTCTTCTTTTCTTTTCTTCAGTTCTACCACCTTTGGTAAACTTGCTTCAAAAACTTCTTTTAACTTGATCATCAAATTTTGCAAATAGTTTTTATCAGAAAGCCTTCTTGTGTTGAAAGTGCCCTAACTTGGAAACACATTGGTTACAGCATCAAAATCCACTTTTGATGGATCAACTACTGGATTACCCTGTGGATCCATGTAACACTCTAGTTCTTCATTCCATCTCTTGGCTCTTTGTGCTTCCTTAAATGGTTCATACAATTTACCAATCTCCCATCTCGCACTGTCTCTTCTCCACCAATTATCATGATCATCATTTGCAACAAATGCATATCCGACTGCATCTTCTTCAGGGCAAACTTGACTCCAGTCGTAACCTTCATCATCATATATAACTGCAAGAGCCCTTGATCTTTCTTCTGGTTGCTTTAATCTTGGTGGCTCGGACTTGTTCTGATGGTAAATCGCCTTCCTGTAGTAATCTTCATTGAATGGATTTTCAGAATCATCAGCAGCATACGCATTTCTGCACTTGCGCTTAAAATGTCCTTTTTGTTTACATTTGAAACATGTCACCTTGGATTTATCAAATCCCAATTTGGTAGATGATCCACCAATTGACTTTCTCCCCGTGATCTCCATGAACCGCTGTGCCCGACGAACCGCACTGGCCATGCACCATCTTATATCCATTAGTTCCATCTCCTCAGGGTCTAATTGGTCATAATCTTCTTTCGTCAAGTTGGTATTGCCAATCTTCCCTGCAACGAGGCTTTCATACGATTCAAGTACAGATGCCAAGAAAACCATCTGTTGTTTTGCCGACTCTTCGCTGAAATTCTGCCCATTCTTCAGATCCACCGCGATATTACACTGAAACAAATTCTTGGAAGCAGATTGACTTGAGGTGTTTGAAGAAGATCCACTGTGAAAATCACTGTGAAGACTTTCATTGTTCACTGAGTTTGAACTTTCTGCAGAAAATGCTGTTTTTGGAGATCCAGCCTGTGGTGCATTTCCTCTGTAGTAAAGCTCCACATTTTGCTAATAAGCTGGATTGTTGACTTTAGATCTCTTTATCTCCAACTCATGGCTTTCAAGTCTTTCAATAAGCAAATCCACTTTCAAATCTTCAGGCTTGATTGTGTTTTTCAACATTAGAGCGAAGTATTGCCACTCTTGATCATTTGGCAATGAATCAAACAATTTATCTACCAGCTCCTCTTCAGAAGGTAAGATTTTGTGTCTGGTCAGCTCCATTTTCAGATGTCCGAATCTCTCAATCATTTTACAAATAGATTCATTTTTCATACAACTGAATAAATCAAACTCTTTACGCAACAATTTCTTTTTGTTTTTAATAATTTCATTACTACCTACACATTTTCTCTCTAACGCTTCCCACAAACTCTTTGAAGTCTTTTCTTGTTCGAGCAATGAAATAATATCCTCTCTTACTGACTGTTTGATCAATGTTATCATTCTATATTCAGCCACAACATTTTTTATATCTTTTTCTGTAAAATCTTTTGGATCTATTAACTCTCCTCCCTCTTTTACTGGTTTATTGTATCCGTCTGTCAGTTTTAACCAGCTTTCAGTAGCGAAAGCTTTTACCCAACCCTCAAATCTGTTTTTCCACCAGTGATAATCTTCCACTTTCATTAGCTTTGGTGGCTTCTGTTGGCTTCCGTACATGTTCTCAAACTTCAAATTTTCCGAAATCTCTTTTGAATATTCTTTCATCTCAGATCTTCTATCGGATGATTCGGAATTGAACGCGTTGTAGAAAGTATTGTAGAACTCTTCACCGTTGCTTGACATCTTCAATTACCTTCACGCAAACAAACACAGTGAGTTTAATCAATATCAAACAAATGAATCAGACGAATATCCGATCAAGTGAGTCAACACAAGTCAACAGTGAAAATAATCGTGTGACAACGCTGTTCGTTCAGGTGAGGTGACAAATACCACTCAAATGATGACACTAAAAGACAAAACTGTTATCAGTTCAGTTAACGTTTGAATCTTTGACTTATACAATGAATTTTATCTTTCAATCAATTCTCACATGTTACCTAACAACACCATTTATTCACGTGTAAATCTGATTTTAACAAACAATTAATATGAATCAAATCTCATGCAATCACAATCAATATGAATTATTATATCACATGTACACTGTCTTATGACAAGCAAATTGTCAACATATCGATTAAATGATTTATAGAATCAATAATATTGATGGCCGACAAACAATCAGATACACTTTATTCTCATTGGGTTATGAAATCACATGGGTTTGTTATGTAAGAGAGTCACTTGGGCCTCTAACAATTATGAATCTTGAGCCGAGATATTCACGTGATGAATCTGACTTTAACAATTAAAGTTGGCACAATCGGTTGTAGCAGATCAATGATTATCACATGGGATTATACTTAATTCATGCACATTCACATGTTCACCGATTGCATTTATTGATTCACATGAAATGCTGATAAAGTTGACTGACTATACTGACTAATGTTGACTAGGTGACAAATAAGCGAAATCAAATAATGTCCTTATCAGCGAAATCAGACAACTAATGTCCGTAAAAGCGAAATCCGATTTAAAGTGTCCGTAAAAGCGAAATCAGTCAACTATCTCTCGATGTTCATAAAAGCGAAATCAGGTTTTAACTAGTTTTCACCATGTTTTAGTCCGTATTTCAACCTGAAACTTTCTAGGGTTTGTTAATCGTATGTTTCACACGTAATACTCAAAAATCAGACCGTTTCATCCGTAAGAACCAGTTCAAATCAGAAACGTATGAAAGAAAGTGAGTAGAGGTAAGAAAATTCAGTCGAATCAGCTGTAGTAGTATGAACTCCTCGTCCTAAGCTCTGATACCACTTGTTGGACCGTGTCGTGACCCTAAACGATCAGTTAAGGACGTTCACCTTCACGTATAAAGGCGGAATCAATACACGCAAAGTTACACAGCTGTTCTCTTTCAATATCTTCTTTATTGATGCTTTCAGATAACAATTTGACAGAGTTTTGACACCACAAGCATGAGAGGATTTCGCTCCAATGTACATGAATGAATACACATGACAGGTATTTATAGTATGCATGATTTCGCTTATATGGCAGCCGTATAAGCGAAACCTCTAAGTTGACACAAAAGCGAAACCTACATGACACAAAAGCGGACCTGTCTTTGACATATGAGCGGAACCTTATCTTGTCACATGAGCGGAATCAGACTTTGACATACGAGTGGAATCAGAAACAAACATGTTGACCAAACTCCAACTTTAACATCATTAATACTTTTGTCTCTTGTAAAATGATGCCATGGATGATGTCATATCGATGATGTCATCATGTTGAATCATATCCGTAACGAACTGAGACTCGATCTAAGACGAAGTTGACAGATGAATGCACTAACAATTGGCAAGTGGGGTATTGTGCACATTACTAATCTCTCACGGTTAGGTTCACCAACCTAACAGTGATAATCATCACTACTTGGGTGAAAGGACCCAATAGTGGTATGACCATCGTCACCAGGGTGTGACAGGGCGCCAGATAAAAAAATATGATAGTAGCCATTGTAATAGCTCTTATGCTGTAAATTATAACTAATGTGTCATTTTGTTTAACTTGAGTGACTCGCCAGTATTTCCCCACTGATAAAATATTTTTAAAACATGTTTCAGGTGACTTACTGTGAATCAAGGAAAACGTGCTACGGAGCACTAACAAGCTTGAAGTGGTGGCTCAGTAAAATAAATAAACATGTTTTGTAAAACAAGGGATTTCCTCGTGAAATTCCCTTAACTGTAAATTATGGGGTTTGTCCCAAATTATGAAATAAAATAATTGGGTATTTTCAAGTTTTAAAAGACCCTGTTAAACTTCCGCTGTCAACTCAAATAATAAATACCACGGGTTTCTGTCCCGCGGCTCCTGGACCGGGTAACACTGGGACGGGGGCCGTGACATACGCTTAGACATAGATTTTGTTCAGAAATATATCAGGTCAAATATAATATGTTTTTACTATTAAAACACTATGTCGGTGGTTGTCGTTTCCTTCAATTAATCAAAATTGATACAAATGAATTGTGATAGGAAATAGATAGACATATGTAACGGATGACAGTGATTTGACCATGTAACATGAAGTCATTATAACATTTGTTTTCGTAATAATTTTGCTATTTTTTTATCTTGCTACCCTACTTCTTTTTAGCATTAACACTTACTACTTTTTTGTTATGAATCAAATATACATACCTAATACTCCTTATGGGTTTATCTCCCACTAACCATTTTGGCTTCACAATAAATGTTTGGCAGTTACATTGACTGTAATGTAAATATACATGTACTCTTGATACAAATGTCCATGAGATATAGAGTGAAGATGAGATACATTCTTTGAATAGATTCTACAGAATTTTACCATTGTTTTATATCACGTTATCAACACGAGTAGCTCTTGTTTTTATTGAAGATCCCTCAAGTTCTTGTTTGGTGTTTGCTGACCTTGATGCCACCATTTCCAGCTTCCATTTAGTTTTTTTCCAGATTCACCCATTCAGGTATGTAACAGCCCTCAATATCCTGTGTTTTTTTTTTAATTATTTGGGTGATATATGCTCTCCTACACACCCGAACACCTGATTAAAAGAAAGAAAAAAAAAATATGAAAATTGTTTTAGGCTTGGGTTGCATTCGTATTACAAAAGGGCATATTAGAAACACACATACTATGACTTCCGTTTTTTTTTTGAGCTTTTAAAATTTAAAAAATAGTGTGTTTATATTTGGATTGTTAAATTAATCAAAACAACTTTTTAGATCTGAAATTTATCGGCTTCTAATCTCGATCTCTTCAAATATTTTTTTTTGAATGCTTAAAATACTTTTATCAGAAATGATAAGCTTATCAGAAACAATCACTTCAGTATTTGTTGACTAAATGTATAGGTTATATAAGGTCATTTCTAATAAAGTGATTAGATATGTATATAGAATACATTTGTTAGAAGTTAGAACAAGCTTTCTTAGTAGATAGTAGTTTTACCTTTCCAAGACAAGGCTAACATATCCTCGGACACACCGCTAGCACTATCCACACATGAACTTCTCTTAGTGCACAAAACCTGGACATATAATCATTTCGATTTCTTTAATATTTCTCTTTTATTATAATATAACAAAAAGGCGAAGGCTCGATCCAAATGATGGTTAACTTATGTTGTTTGCAGAATTAAATGTGTTTTTAGGCCCAGTAAGTTGGAGTTGCTATTGTTTCAGTTCTATCATAGATGTTTCTGTTTATTGTGTTAATTAAGATGGCACTACTTTTAGGGATTTAACTTTTGGTTCATTGGTTAAAAATAGTGGTGGGTCATGGTATATATCTTTTTCAATATCCAGAAAATGAAGTTTTAAAACCAAAACATAATTTTTTTTTCTTGTTTGTTTGTTCAACGTCAATGTTATAAAAAGAATAAAGCATACGTAACTGACCAAATTAAAAGGCATTAATTTTGACGTAACTTTTTCAAATTAAAAGGCATTAATTGCTCATTAAATACGTAACTGACCAAATTAACTGACCAAATTAATGCCTCATCAAAATGGCTCAGATTGCCTCATCAAATTAATGCATTTTTGACTATCTAGACACTTCTATCGTTAGTAATATATTTTAAGTTTTATTTTCTGTGTTTTTTAGCAATAGATATGTTTACATATATAGTATTATTATATTAAACAATTAACAATACTAGTTGAGTATGTATTTTTTCTTCGGGGACGATCTTGTTATGTGGACAACTAAAGTTTCGTAATTTCTATAGACTTTAGTTATATTATTAGTATCTGGTATATGGTATAGGATACAAATTATATACCTTTTATTACTATCTGGTGTATGGTATAAGATATAATTTATATATATGGTTGATAAGTCATCATCAAACAAATTATATACCTTTTGATAATTGGTATTTGAAATTTTTTTTTTCAGATTCTTAATTTTAAAGTTACGGATTCTTTTTATATTTTTATCAATCATGTTTCATTATTTACTTGAAATTTTTTTTTCACTTAAAAAAAAGGCTTTCATTAAAGAGGGAAAACTGTACTGTCGAGGACCCTCTCGAGTTATGGAAAAACATTCAAGAAAGATTTGACCACCTGAAGTTGGTCTTACTCTCTAAAACTCGCTACAAGTGGGTTCATTTAAGGCTACGAGATCATAAGACTGTTAATGGATTTTATTTCAACTCTATTTGTATTTTAAGTTTTGAACTTTTGTTATGGTTTCACTTAAAATCTTTGTGATGTTTGATTCATATTTGTGTGATGTGATGTGACGTTTTTTTTATCATACTCAAGCAAGTAGTTCGTTATATTAATTTATTTTATTATTACAAGAGGAAATATGTAAACAAGCTCCAATAAAGCTATCATTGGTGATGAATGTCTTATTGATAGTGGTACTACCAACACTATTCTCAAACATAATAAATTTTTCCCTGAGTTCTCTCCTACAGAGACACTTGTGGGTACTATTTCTGGTGTGTGTGATCTTATAGAAGGCTCTGGAAGAGCAAGCATCATATTACCATCGAGTACTAAACTAATTATAAATGATGCATTATACTCTAGTAAATCAAGACGAAATTTACTTAGTTTTAAAAGTATTCAACAAAATGGTTACCACCTCAAAACAACATCCGAAAATAATATTGAATACTTACAAGTTACTTCAAATGAAAATGGCAAAGATACCATTGTAGAAAAGCTAAAAGCTTTATCCTCTGGATTATATTGTACAAATATTACTCCTATTGAAGCATACATAGTGGTGAGTAACCATATGTTACTAGATAAAGACACATTCACAATATGGCATGACCGACTAGGTCACCCAGGTAACATAATGATGAGGCGAATAATAAAAACGCAAATGGGCACCCTCTTAAAAATTTAATAGTCTTACAATCAAAAGATGTATTATGTGATGGCAAGATGTCTAGGCAAACTCATTACTCGGCCCTCACCAACTAAATTGACACAAGAAAACCCCTCATTTTTGGAAAGAATCCAAGGGGACATCTGTGGGCCTATACATCCTCCTTGTGGTCCATTTCGCTATTTCTTAGTCTTAATTGGTGCCTCATCGTGATGGTCACACGTGAGTCTTTTAGCTACCCGAAATGTAGCGTTTTCCCGACTATTAGAGCAAATCATACAGTTGAGAGCTCATTTCCCTGAAAATCCAATTAAAACCATACGAGTGGATAATGCATGAGAATTCACATCCCAAGCTTTTAACGATTATTGTATGTTGATTGGGATAAAGGTTGAACATCCAGTAGCTCATGTTCATACACAAAATGGTTTAGCTGAATCATTAATTAAACGATTACAAATAATCGCTAGACCTCTCCTGATGAGATGCAAATTGCCATCTTCTGCATGGGGACATGCTATTTTACACGCTGCTGCACTAATCCGATTAAGACCAACTGTCGATCATGAATATTCCCCATTACAACTGGTCTCCTGAAGAGAACCAAATATGTCCCACCTCAAAATATTTGGTTGTGTGGTATATGTACCGATATCGCCACCATAACGTACCATAATGGGATCACAGAGAAGACTGGGCATTTACATTGGTTTTAATTCCCCTTCTATTATTAAATATTTAGAACCATTAACGGGTGACATGTTTACCGCACGCTTTGCTGACTGTCAGTTTAGTGAGACAGTATTCCCAGTCTTAGGGGGAGATAAGACTAAGGAAAGACTGGTAACACAAGAGTTAACATGGAATGCATCATCGTTATCAAATCTCGACCCCCGAAGTGGTCAAAGTAAATCTGAAGTCCAAAAGATTATACATTTGCAAAGAATTGCAAATGAATTACCAGATGCATTCACAGACACAAATAGGGTGACAAAGTCACATATACCAGCATCAAATGCACCTGCTCGAATTAAAGCAATCCCAGAAGCGATTACCATACAAAGAAAGCGTGTGAGACCAATAGGTTCCAAAGATAAGAACCCACGTAAACGGAAAGAGCAGAATAAATCAGTTGGTGAAAACTTAGTAAATGAAACCCTAGAAGAGGTAAATGTCCCAGAAGAGACAAATATAATTCCAGAGGAAAATGAAAATCCAGAAGACGCACTGGTACCAAACGAAAACGATATCTCTATCAATTATGTACAAAATAGTACAATATGGAACCGAAATGAAACACGTGTTAATGATATATTTGCATATGCTATAGAAACAGATGTAATCAATGAAAATGATTACATACCTAAAACTATAGAAGAGTGCATGCACAGAATTGATTGGCAAAAATGGCAAGAGGCCGTAAAGGCTGAGTTAGATTCGCTTGAAAAGAGAAATGTTTTTGGACCTGTAGTCCGAACACCCATAGACGTCAAACCAGTAGGTTATAAATGGGTGTTTGCTATAAAAAGAAATGAAAAGAATGAGATTGTACGATACAAGGCACGTCTTGTAGCACAAGGGTTTACCCAAATCCCAGGAGTTGATTATGAGGAAACGTATTCCCCTGTAGTGGATGCGATAACCCTTAGATTTCTAATTGGCCTTGCAATCTCAGAAGGACTTCAAATGAGACTTATGGATGTCGTCACTGCATACTTGTACGGGACACTTGAAAATGACATCTACATGAAAATACCTAAAGGGTTAAAAATGCCTGAAACATTAAAATCAATACCTCGAGACATGTGTGCTATAAAGCTAAAAAGATCTTTATATGGTCTTAAACAATCTGGCCGCATGTGGTACAATCGGCTCAGTGAATATCTCGAAAAAGAAGGATACAAGTCTGATGTAATCAGTCCATGTGTTTTTATAAAAAGATCACTCTCAAAATTCACTATTGTAGCAGTCTACATTGATGATATAAACATCATCGGAGCTCCTGAAGAGATAGAAAAAACTGCTAATATATTAAAGAGAGAATTTGAGATGAAAGACCTTGGCACAACAAAATTATTTCTCGGCCTGCAGTTTGAACATTTACGAAACAGTACATTCGTCCATCAGTCAAACTACATCCAGAAGATGTTAGTACGTTTTAATATGGACAAAGCTCATCCGTTTAGCATACCCATGGTTGTCCGACCGCTAGATCCTCAAAAGGATCCTTACCGCCCTCAAGAAGAAGCCGAAGAAGTACTTGGTCCAGAAGTATCATACTTAAGTGCGATCGGTGCTCTTATGTATCTTGAAAATAACACGAGACCCGATATTGCATTCTCGGTACATGTACTAGCAAGATATAGTTCAAACCCAACACGTAGACACTGGAATGGAATAAAACACATATTTTGATATATTTGCGGGACACAAGACTTAGGTCTTTTCTACCAGAAAGATCAAAAGTCTCAGCTTGTTGGGTATGCTGATGCTGGATATCTATCAGATCCACATAAAGCAAAATCTCAAACAGGTTATGTATTCACATATGGTGGCACAACAATTTCTTGGAAGTCAACTAAGCAAACACTTACAGCAACGTCATCAAATCATGCCGAACTAATTGCACTATATGAAGCTGGTCGAGAATGCGTGTGGTTGAGATCAATGATTACTCACATACAAGAAGCATGTGGATTAGAACAGATCAAGAAGGAGCCGATGATTATTTATGAAGACAATGCTGCTTGCATAGCTCAGATCAAAGAAGGTTACATCAAGGGTGATCGAACAAAGCAGATTTCACCAAAATTCTTCTCAACATATGACTTGCAGAAAGTAAGGGAAATTGATGTTTGCCAAATCAAGTCAAGTGAAAATTTAGCTGACCTATTCACAAAATCTTTACCAAGTGTTGGATCGATCCGTGACCCTAAACAGTCAAGTTGAGCAGTTCACAATCATTTACTAAGGCGGAATCAAAGTAAACAACTTCAAAACAACTTGTTCCTTTTAACTTTCTTTTCTATTACTGATTTCTGAGTCTTTACGATGATTTCTGATAAAAATCCGGCAGCACCTCGACTCACACACAATGACTAGATCCAGTCCGCTTGAAATGAACCAGCACAATCCTATTTATAGCCAGCATGATTTCGCTTGAAGATGTAACAGGTTACTTCAAGCGAAATCACATGTTATGATTTCGCTTGAACTGCACCTTTACACTTTCAAGCGGAATCACCTATATTAACATGTAAAACCCTAAATTCTATCCTGTTGTGCACTTATTCATCCTATCTAGACATAAGACTCGATTAAGACGATGTTAACAGACACTAGGTGCACCAACAGACTCCCCCTTGGATGTTGACGAAGTCTTCGGCGTCGAGTCTTCAGTCTTAGTCTCTTTCCAAATTAATTTGCCATTGTAAAAGCTCTCTTCAATCTTTATCTTCAATCTCCCCTTTGATTGTTGATCCAGAATTCTGACTCCCCCTTTCACAGACTCCCCCTCTCGATAAGCTAGGGCTCAAATTTTGGTTCAAACTTTGATATTTTCTTTGCCATGGGGATTTCTGTTACCTGAACAATCTCTACCTAAATATAAGATATATGACAATAACAGTTTCAATCCAAACTTACCTTCTAACCTTCAGTGTTAGGCAATCCACTTAAGTATTCAGGTCCAAGTTAATGACCCTGATTACTCAATTAATCTACCAAGTCTAACTAAATGACCTTGGTTGATTCGAGATAATTCACACTGACTTTTTGTTCAACCATTTCTGAAAATATACAAGTTTCAAATTGATGAACTTGCTTTAACTTTTCAACTTTCACAAACTTAACATGTTTAGCTCCAAACTCATCCTCCAGCCCAGAAACTTCCTACATCTGCTTCAAATTGTGAATCTGAAGATCAACTCTCCACTTTGGTTTGTCGAAAAATAAAGCAGAAATGAAAAATCTTTTTGGATTTTTAATAAAGCTTCTAAACTAGAAATGAAATACAGAACTGAAATACAATGAAAGTAAACTATATACAAATATATTTTTGGTTGAGCGTGTTAGGGAATCATATCAGCTATTCAACAAGTCACAAGTACCGTTAAGCTTTAATTTCATACTCAGAATTAAACAATTCACTTAGATTGTCAATATACTGATCCACTTAAATTCTCACACACATTTCAATCTGTTCAGGATACGGATTTAATGTTTTAGAGACTTAAACTTATACGTGTGTCCCACCTCTTGAATATACTCCCATATCCAGGTCCCAATATTCAGTCTTACAGGTGAGTATACCACAGATGATATCTGTAAGGGAATAAATTATGAACGTACGAAACCGTGAGAGGTCAGGTCAGAACTACCGTTCAGCAGAGAGATGACGGTTCGACTTGGGTGTGTCCCCTTTAGAGGATCTTTTTTACAACAGCATTGATTAGCAATTTTATTGTCTCGTCAATTATGCTGAGGGCTGCGCTATATTTCAAGCATGCAGAAAGTATTATACGGGGACTAGGTCAGAACTTCCGTTCAGCAGAAGTCCCGGGATAATACCCCAGATATCACTGAGTATAAAGACCTAGTATCTCAGAAAGAGGGATCTTTCAAACATGATTTCAGGGGTTACCTATATATCCAAGTAGTGTTCCCCACGAAATAAGTAAGTAAAGATTTAGGTTTATATCCCGAACAAACCTACTAATTGTGTAAAAACCTACCGGCACATCATCAGCGAGACTGTTTAACGCATTTAAACATTCCATTTCTTTAGCATACTCTAACTGTCAAGCCGATGTACTATCATTTTCCCTTTTTACACAAGCTCTTTTCTGGTTTTCTATTGTTTTTGGATTTTGAAAATATCTCATGTTTTTGTATTTTTGCCATTTTTTATTGTTTTTGTATTTTCTGAAAATATTACCCTATACCTCCCCCTCAATACCAAAACAATTAAAAAATCGACAAACCATTGCAGATTGCTTCTCAACATCATCTACAATGTCTCCTTCATCAACGCCAAGAATCTCTTCCAACACCGATAAAAGCTTCATACCATTCAGTTTTAGCAAATAATGAAAACGTGTTTTATCAAATGCTTTGGTATGTAAATCAGCTTTTTGCTCGTCAGTGTGGATTTTCTCAATTCGTATCAACTTCTTCTCGAAACAATCTCGAATGAAGTGATGACGAATTTCAATGTGTTTGGTTTTAGCATGATGAACAGGATTTTTAGTAATGTTAATTGCTGCCTCATTATCAACAAAGATAGGGGTGTTTAGAAATTGCAAACCGTAGTCGCGCATCTGTTGCTGGATCCACAAGATCTGAGAGCAGCAACTGCTAGCAGATACATACTCCGCTTCACATGTGGATAAAGCCACAGAGGTTTGCTTTTTGCATTGCCAGGTGACCAAACGTGGTCCGAAAAACTGACACCCTGCTGTTGTTGATTTAGCATTAACTTTGCAGCATCCGAAATCGGAATCGGGATACCCTTCGAGCGTGAAGTCGCCATCTTTTGGATACCACAACCCCAATGATGGAGTTCCTTTCAGGTAGCGTAATATCCTTTTCACAATCACCATATGCGAAGCTCTCGGGTTAGATTGAAATCTTGCTGCGAGGCAGGTTGGGTATATAATATCGGGTCTTGAAGCTGTCAAATACATCAGTGATCCGATCATAGAACGATACATCGTTTCATCTACCTTCTCTGCGGTGAGATCAGGATTTATCCCATGATTCGTTGCTAATGGGGTGGAAGCTGGAGTAGAACCTGACATCCCAAATTTCTCCAAGATATCATGAACGTACTTCGTTTGATGTATGAAAATTCCTTTGGGTAGTTGATCCACTTGTAGTCCCAAAAAGAATTTCATCTCACCCATCGATGACATTTCGAATTTCTGCTTCATAACCTGTTCAAAATCTTTGCACAGATTCTCATTTGTTGACCCAAATATGATGTCGTCCACGTATATTTGAACTATCAGAAGATGACCGTCGACCTCTTTGGTGAAGAGAGTGGCATCCACTTTTCCACGAATAAAGTTGTTGGCTAGTAGGTGTTGAGACAATGTCTCATACCAAGCTCTCGGGGCCTGGTGTAAACCATACATCACTTTGTCTAGCAAATAGACCTTGTTTTTGTGGATTGGATCGGTGAAGCCCGGTGGCTGATCGACATATACCTCCTCTTTTACCTTCCCATAGAGAAAAGCCGATTTAACATCTAACTGATAAACTTTGAAATTTTTCCAAGATGCAAACGCTAGGAAGATTCTGATTGCTTCTAGTCGAGCAACTAGAGCATATACTTCAATGAAATCTATACCCTCCTGCTGATTGAAACCCTGGACTACGAGTCGAGCTTTGTTACAAACAACAACCCCTATATCATCCCTCTTGCAGTTGAACACCCACTTGGTATTTATCTTCCTCTGACCATCAGGCAAGTCTACTAACTTCCACACACCTAACTTCTCGAATTGGATCAGTTCCTCCTGCATCGCATTGACCCAAGAATCTTCAGTAAGCGCCTCTTTATAAGTCCTTGGTTCAACCTGCGAGATAAAACAACTTAGTGAAAATTCAGTTTGTAAAGGAGCAACTTTTGAATAAAAAATGTAAGCCCTTGATCAAGTTGTCTTCTAGTGCGGACGCCTGACTGCAACTCTTTTGGATGATATGAAAGTGTTCTTGGCATCACCTCGCCTGGAACATCTACCACGCCTTCCAAATTTGTGACATTCTGATTTGCACCTTGTTCATTGACTGGAATTGTTTGACTTGAAATCTGGATTTGCACCCCCTCAGAATCTGAATCACCATGATCAAATACCGGTCTATCATCAGATTCTTGATTATCGTTGACTGCCGTCTGATTATCATGAGCAACTTCCTCTTGTTGAATATCATCATGTTCTCCAGCTTTACTTGGACCTGCTTCATCGTCATTTGATGCTCGTTGCGGTCGTCTTGAATACTCGGCTGGGAACCTTTCTTGCAATTCTTCATACTCTCTTAGAATATCCAACTCGTCAAAGAAATCTTCTTCTTCTTCCTTTTCTTCTTCCATGTCAAACGAATCCCACAATTTATCATAATTAAAACGCCACGAGTCACCGGGATTCTGAGGCGGAATAGTATACCCCTGACACTCAACATGTTGTGCTTCGATGATCTGCTTCAAGCTTGGAACAAAAACCCGTGTTTGTGGACTTGAGTAACCCACAAATATTCGTTCGATACTCTTTGGACCAAACTTACCAAAAGGCTCTAGAACAGTGCAGGGAGACCTAAACGGTTCTAAATACTTAAGGTTCGGTTTCCGATTGTTGATCAGCTCGAAACATGTCTTGTTGAATTTCTTCACAGTGAGAACCCGGTTGAGTGTATAGCAAGCGGCTGACACTGCTTCTGCCCAAAAATTGACTGGTAGCTTTGAATCAGCAAGCATCGTCCTGGCCATTTCGATTAGTGTCCTGTTCTTTCGTTCTGCTACTCCATTTTGTTGCGGAGTGTAAGGAGCACTAAATTCTTGCAGTATACCTCTCTCATCACAATATTCTTCCATCCTGTTGTTCTTGAACTCAGTACCATTATCACACCTGATTCTTCTAATTCGAGTTTGGTACAAGTTTTCAATTTTTCTGAATAATGCCATCAAACTTTCAAATGTCTCATCTTTAGACTTCAAGAATGATACCCACGAAAATCTGGAATAATCATCAGTTACCACAAGACAGTAGAGATACCCTGTAATACTTTTGACGTTTACTGGACCAAACAGTTCCATATGTAGTCTCTCTAATGGTCTGGAAACTTAATTAACTTTCTTTTGAGGATGTGATTTCTTCTTTTGCTTGCCTTTGACGCAACTAATGCACTCCCCTTCCAGATGAAAACCTTTCACATGAACACTAGTAACTAAGTCGTTGTGTACCAGGTGATTCATTTTTCGTAAGTGAATATGGCCCATCTTTCGATGCCATAACTTTGATTCTTTTTCTGTTGCTCTTGACACAAAACAGTGAGCTTGACCCGTGGTTGTAGTAGCTACGCTCATGTCCAACACGTACAGATCATTCACTCTTGGTGCCCTCATGATAATCAACTATTTGGGAACAACAAATCTTGGTTTCAAGATCAAACATTCTTTGTCTGTAAAGTGCGTTGTGTACATACGATCACAGATTTTTGAAATGCTTAGAAGATTGTTCTCAAGCTCAGTGATGTAATTCACTCTTTCAAACGTGACAATCCCATTGGATAACGTTCCTTCACCAACTATTCGACCACCTTGGTTACCTGCGAACCCTACATAACCTCCATTGAAATTTCTAACATCATACAGCAACGCTGTCTTCCCTGTCATGTGCCGAGAAGCTCCACTATCCATAATCCACCGTGAAATGAATCTTGGAAGCTCCTGCACATATCACAAACATTTAGTGAGATTTTGTTGCCACCCAAGTCTCTTTTGACTCGGGTAACTTAACATTAATGTGATATTTTCCACTGTAAAGTGGTGGAAAATTTTTATCATTCATCTTTAAGCTTTCTTCTAAACCAACCTCAACCTTTTTGTATAAGAAAAACTCATCTATCTTAAGTTGACCGGTTGATTGATCTTTCATTTGAACATTCTTCTTCTCTGGTTCAGTAGAAGATTGTTTCTCCAACTTTTCATAGTAATCCAAAGGAACGTCCATCTTTACCGGTGTGGTAGAAGACGTTTGTTCTGAAACCTTTTGTTTTTCAACAACTTTTGGCTTCCATGTTTGTTGAGATGGAGCAACCCGTTTATAGAATTTGTCATTTTTAGTTACCAATTTCTTAATAGGTTCAATTTTGACTTTTGTTTTCTCATTTTTCAAAATTTTCTCAACAACCATTGGAGCTTTTCCTTTTGCATCAACCTTCTTTTGACTCTCAACAACTTCAGTCTTAGGCTTGTAGTTGGTGCAATTTCTTGCAATGTGACCAACTTTGTTGCATCTAAAGCATGTACGAATATCAACTACCCGACTTGTGCCTTCAGACTGAGATTGTGAGGCCCTTTTCTAAAAAAACTCTTCATTTGTTTTTGAAAAAATCTTAGACTCTTCTTCAGATAGTGAACTCGAACTGTTCACAAACACTTTCTTCTCAGCAAACTTTTTGTTCTGAAAATTCTCTTTGATAATTCTTACCACCCTGATATCCACCCGACCATCTGTTTTGGTTGTTGTTATAACAACGCGGTGGTACAACAGGTTTCTTGTAGTAAGCTTTATTTTTTTCAAAATTCATTTGCCTCTTTGTTTGATTTAATCCTTTTACTTCAGACAAATCAATTTCAATCAATTTGAACACATTTTTCAATTTTGCAACATTAACATTCTCCAGTGGAAACTCAGAATCCGAATACAACTTATCTGATCCCGACATCTTGTACATGACAAGAGTAGGTTCTTCATTTAAGTTGTTTTTGGACTTTGGTTTCGGAATGTATTTATCCAGAAAACAATCATCTTCCTCAGTAGTGTCACTATCAGACTTTAGAACATTCTCAACCACACTTTTTACCACTTCAGTTTGGACACTATAGTCATCAGAAGATGAAGTGAATGTGACATCAATCGTGTCTGGAAGTTTCACTTCAGTTGTTTCATCGTCATCATTAACCAACCCAGATTGCTTTTTCGAATAATTGTCTAGAACTGGTGGTGGAACCTGATAAAACCCAACCCCAGTTCCATCTGAGTAAACATCTTCGCCTGCTTTGTTTTTCCCGATGGGTTTAGGAACAATGTGCTGCAAAACAAAGCTTGCGGAGTTGTAACTGGTTAATTTCAACTGGATGCGTTCATTTTCAATTTTAGCTTCTTGAAATTGAAGCTTCAACTTAGCAATCTCATCCAGTTGTTGATTGATTAACTCTTCTTTAACCCTCAAAACACCTTACAATTGACAATTTTCTTTGTATGTTTTACCGTTTCTATCATCAGAATCTTTCACCGTGCGTTTTAGCTTCTCAAAACTTTCAGAAATTTGACGATTTTCAAGAATTAGTTTTTCATTTTCTTTCCTAACTCTTTCTACGTCAATTTTATCAGTTTCGATTTTCTCATTCAGTTCTTTTATTCTATCAGTTGAAGCTTTCAGCATTTTGTCACAGTTCAAGATCTGATCCTCAACACTTCGGACTCTAGCAGTCAGATCATCCACTTTCTTACCATTGAGATAGGTGATTGTACTACAAACTTTGCATTCTTTGATGCAATTTTTGCAGTCAACATCACCATTGACTTTCTTACCTGACTCAGTCGTTGACGTATTTGTACTGACCTGGCTTTTAGACTCAGATACAGACTTAGAGTCTACCTCAAGTGCCTTAGCAGCCAGCACCTTGTCAGCCATCTTTCCCATGTTTTCAGCATTCAACTCTTGAGTCGTGTCAATGATCCCATTATCAACCTTCTTTGGCTTTTCTTCTTTCTCTTTCTCTTCTTTCTCGTCTCCGCTTCCCCACCATTTTCTTTGCCAAAATTCTTCTTCATCAGCAACTTGTTGAATTATGGTTTCAAGATCGAGAGTCTTATCGTTAATAGCAATGTTTCCCATGGGATCAAGATAACATTCTCTGTCTGGATCCCATCTCCTCGCTCTTTTTGCTTCAAGATAGATACCAGATATTCTGATCAATCTGTTTTGAGCTATCATCTTTCTGTAACCATACTTCTGTTCTTCATTTCTGTTGTCTTTAAAAGGAACAGGTTCACCAGATTTTGCCATGAAAGCATATCCAACCGCATCCTCTTCAGGTAACAACTCGCTCCAGTCGAAACCTTCATCGTCATGAATCACAGCAAGAGCTCTGGATTTCTCTTTGTTATCCTCAAACTGCTTCATTCTTGGCTGTTCTGATTTATTCTGATGATAAATCGCTCTCTTGTAGTAATCTTCTTTGAACGGGTTCTCAGAATCATCAGCATAAGCATTTCGGCATTCACGCTTAAAGTGACCTTTCTGTTTACACTTGAAACACGTCACTTTATGTGACAACTCGAAATTTAGAACCTTTCGTTGTATGCTTGAACGTTAAGTGACTAACTGATTTGATGATTTAATGAATAGTATATGTGAACTCATATGATTTTGTGTGTGCTTGTATGTATGCGTGTATTTATAAATGAACCGAGACTCAAGAACCCGACTCGAGACCATGCGGTCTCGAGTGAATAGTGTAACCGATGGGCCGGTTGGGCCGTGTCTCTCCCCACCCCACTCGAAAGCCCATTAGGGTGCACCACTTGAAACTAGTATATATCCTTGCTTATGACCAACACTATCATCTTTGGACAACACACACATACTCCCCTACTCTCTCTAGAAACCATTAAACCCTAAGCTACAACATTGCTCCCCTTCATCTCGGATCAACCGGTGGCCACAAGGAGACTCGGTTAAGCTCATCAACATCACTCGAACACCCCATTTCACTCATCTTCCTTAGTAACTCGGTGTCCTTTCACAAACCGGTTAGTGAGTCATGCTATGTAATATATTTCGATTTATGATGATGTGTGATATTCGGTTGATGATGATGAATGATAAAGTTGTTTGATAATATGTTTACTTGTTAAGTTTCATGCATGATAAACACATCCTTCTCGAATAAACGGTATTAAGATTGTTGTTACATGATGATATAATGTCGGTTTAGTATAGATAAAATGTGATTGATCATGATTATGAGTAATCGGCTCTATATGTGTTAAATCCGAATACCTTGGTTATGTTTAAGAGGTTTATTGCTTATGAAGTAGGGTTTGCATATGTGTTTTTAGATAATGTACATGGTCAAGATATATAATAAGGATTGTTGGATCGGTCATATTGCAAATGGTGGAAAACCCTAAATGATGAATAACTTGAATATTGGAAGAACATGATGAATATGATAGGAATGTGTTATGATATTTGAAATTTGCCATGTTTGATCCGTTTTTGGTAAGTAATAGACAAGGAAACATGTTTGTAAATTGTGGTTGGATAGTACAAATTGTTGCATGAAATCAGAATGTTATTGGATAGTACAACTGTGCAGAATCAGCAATTGTTGGGGGTCGAGACCCCTGGTCTCGACTCGAGACCACCACAGGACAAGTCGAGATCCCCGGTTGCGACACAGGTTGCGAGTCGAGAACCCATAGTCTCGACTCGGGACCAAAACAGCACAACTCGAAATCGTGGTTGCGAGTCCAGTTGCGACTCGAGACCACACTTGATCAACACCCAGACATCATGACCCGAGATCACCTTAGTTGCGACTCGAAACCTTGTGGGCTACAACTCGAGACCGCACAGTCTCGAGTAGAGACCGTACAGTCTCGACTCGAGACCACACACTTGTGCACGCTGAATTGGACTTGCATGATTACGGGCTTAGGATTTGGGCCGGACTTTTGGGCCTAATGCATGGACCTTATGTGTAACTGTGAATGTGAATGTTGATGGACTGCCATGAATGATACTTGAATGCAAGGTGCTAGAAACATCCGTGTACTACTTGATTACGAACCTGATTTGTATGATGCAACTATGATAGGACGTGAGTAACCACAGTATTGCTTGATTGACTTCTCTGTGTATCTGCCGAGCAAACCAAGGTGAGTTCACACCCTCTACAAAGCATGGGATCCCCAGGGGTCGGGAATTGGGGTTAAGGAACATGGGTTCCTCGTCCTCCTTGGGTAGGACAGCAATGGTTCAGGAATGTAATTCCTCGTCCTCACGGACAGATAACTCGTACCAGACCAAAACTCTATCATGAAGTCCCTCATTTTTGTATCGACTTAATCGCCGGGCCAATGGCGAGCGGGTCATTAGTTAGATAGCGCTATTTAGGTTTGACAAACCTCACACCGTGCCGCAGAGGACGGGCGTGAACTAATGGACTACTGGCACGTCAATGATGATAGACATTGACAGTTCAGGGCACATAAACATGACTACAGTCAGCAGTCGATATGGTAACGAGTCTAGTGTATACATGGGGTAGCCCCCACGGCCGAAATGCCAGATAACTAACATGGGGTAGCCCCCACGGGCGAAATGCCAGATAACTACACGGGGTAGCCCCCACGGCTGGATTGCCAGAGTAACCGGGAATAAACAAGTCACACTTTTTTTAACTATGGGGTAACCCCCACGGCAGGATGCCAGCTAAAGGAAACTGTTTTCGAAACAACTTAAAACGAACACCCAACCGTGAACTCACTCAACTTGTTGTTGACTCGTTACTACATGCTTTGCAGGTCAATAGGTACTTAGCTGGAGCTTGCATGGAGGAGAGTCGTTGTGGGGCATGGACAGCTGAGTGCCATGTTAAACTTTGAAACAATTAAACTTATGTTTTGGTTTTAAACGTTATGCTTCCGCTTACAACTTAAACTATGTTTCTGTGGGACACCAATTATATTGGTTGGATTTTATTATCACTTACATGCTTGTTCAATATGATTGGTGGCTGGATCCTGGTCAGTCACGCCTCCAAGCGGTGGTATTCCGCAAGTGGATTTTGGGGGTGTGACAGATTGGTATCAGAGCCATTGGTTATAGAGAACTTGGTTTTAATAAAGGGGAAAAACGTTTTTGTTAAAACCAGACTATAACCTGTACAGTGCTCAACGGTCCACAACGACGCTTCACTCCACATGCAAGGCTCGACATTCTAGGTGATATGGTCTGTGTATATTGCCTACTTGTTAGTTACATAGTATATTGCTTATGGTAAGCTTGGTTAGCATAACTACTGTTGCTTGAACACGTGCGTGCTTACCCTATTTTATCATCGTACCTTCGCGAACCCCTCTCACTCACATTCTTCTTTATATGAAGATCATGTCTGGATGCGTTAACCTGACACAAGCCCAGTTGACGGCTCTGATCAACGAACGAGTTGCCGCAGCAGTTGCAGCTGCACACGCAGGAGGTATATCCTGCAGTCCGAACTCATTCTAGGATCTTTAGGATCCTACTCTCGTGAACCAACCTTTGTGTTAAACTCTGTCTTTTCTTTCACCCACGATAGGTCAGCATGTTCAGCCACCCGTGTGCACTTTTAAGACTTTCATGGACTGCCGACCAACTACTTTTAGCGGCACTGAAGGAGCAGTAGGTCTCCTACACTGGTTTGAGAAGCTAGAATATGTGTTCGAAATGTGCGAATGCCCTGAGGCGCGCAGGGTGAAGTATGCTACTGGTACTCTCGAGGGTTTAGCCCTCACATGGTGGAACGCTCAGGTTCAGATGTTGGGGTTGGTTGCTGCCAACGCCACCCCATGGGAGAATTTTAAGGAAATGATCAAGGAAGAATACTGCAGTCGTGATGAGATTCACAAACTGGAAGTGGAGTTCTTCAACCTCAAGATGACGGGGTCCGAAATTGAAGCTTATGTGAAAAGGTCGAACGAACTGGCAATTCTGTGCCCTACTATGGTGGATCCTCCCATCAAACGCATCGAACTATTTCTTCAGGGCTTAGTGCCGGAAATCCAAAGTCATGTGACTTCAGCGAACCTCGCCACTTACCAGCAAGCTGTTCAGTTGGCTCACCGTCTCACGGATCAAGCGGTGGAGCAGAACAAGTTACCAAAACGCATAGGCGCTGCAACTACTTCTGGTATCTCTGGTGACAACAAACGGAAATGGGATGGAACTTCAGGCAAGGGTTCGACTTATGTTCAGTCCCAGTCTCAGCAGAGAAAGACTGAGGACTACAAGAGCCCTAATCAGCAATCGTCTGGTGGTCAAAGTCATGGTGGGTACAAAGGAAATCACCCCAAATGCAATCGCTGCAGCCTGCACCACAGCGGGCCATGCACCAGGGGCAACTGTCATCGGTGCAACAAGCCTGGTCACGCTGCAAAGGATTGCAGGAGCTTATACCCCGCCAATCAGAATCGTCATCAAGCTCAACAGAATCAACGCCAGCAGCCATAGCAAGGTGATAACAAAGGATGCTTTCAGTGTGGAGCCGAGGGCCACTTCAAGAGAGACTGTCCCCAACTGAACAGGAACCAGAACAACAGCAACAACAATAACAACAATCAGGGGAATGGTAACAATGGAAACAACAACAACAACAATGGCGCCAGGGGGCGGGTGTTTGTGATTGGCCAAGGTGAAGCAAGGAATGACCCCAATGTTGTGGCGGGTAAGTTCCTTCTCGACGACTTTTATGTTTCAGTTTTATTTGATTCGGGTGCCGATACTAGCTACATGTCACTAGAAGTTAGTCAAATGCTTAAGCGTATTCCAACACCTTTGAACAACAAGCACACCGTAGAGCTAGCAAATGGTAAGAGTTTAGAAGCCACACACATAGTCAAGGGTTGTAAACTTATTCTCGCTGAACAGACCTTCTCTATCGACCTCATTCCTATTGTCTTGGGTAGTTTCGACGTTGTCATTGGGATGGATTGGTTATCCCAACACCGAGCAGAGATTCTTTGCAACGAGAAGGTTGTCCGCATTCCAGGTCCCGATGGTGAACCTCTCATGATTCATGGCGACAAGAGGAGTGCTGTTGAGAACGTCATTTCTCTCCTTAAGGCCCAAAAGTGCTTGCGAAAGGGCCACACTGCCATTTTGGCTCTCATTACTGACACCTCAGAAAAAGAGAAGAAGATAGAAGATTTTCCAGTTGTACGCGATTATCCAGAGGTATTTCCTGAGGAATTACCTGGTCTTCCGCCTCATCGCCAAGTCGAGTTCCAGATCGAACTAGCTCCTGGAGCTGCGCCTATAGCCCGTGCACCTTATCGATTGGCTCCATCAGAGTTGAAAGAACTCTCTACGCAACTACAAGAGCTCCTGGATAAGGGTTTTATTCGTCCTAGCTCATCGCCCTGGGGAGCTCCAGTGCTATTTGTGAAGAAGAAAGACGGTACCTTCAGGATGTGCATCGACTACCGAGAACTCAACAAGGTGACGGTGAAGAATCGTTATCCTCTACCGCGTATCGACGACTTGTTCGACCAGCTGCAAGGATCGAGCTACTATTCGAAGATCGATTTGAGATCGGGTTATCACCAGCTGAGAGTCCGGGAAGAGGACGTCTCTAAAACGGCTTTCAGAACTCGATACGGGCACTATGAGTTTTTGGTCATGCCTTTTGGGATGACAAACGCACCTGCGGTTTTCATGGACTTGATGAACCGAGTGTGCAAGCCTTACCTGGACAAGTTCGTTATAGTCTTCATCGACGACATCCTGATCTATTCCAAGAGTCGGGAGGAACACGAGCGACATCTACGACTTATCCTGGAACTTCTTCGAACAGAACAGCTTTATGCAAAGTTCTCGAAATGCGACTTCTGGCTTCGAGAAGTCCATTTCCTAGGCCACGTGGTGAACAAGGATGGGATTCATGTTGATCCATCCAAGATAGACTCGATTAAGAACTGGCCTGCACCTCGTACACCAAAGGAAATTCGCCAATTCTTGGGTTTGGCGGGATACTACCGGAGATTCATTAAGGATTTTTCTAAGATCGCACAGCCTCTCACCTCACTAACACAGAAAGGCGTTGTTTATCGCTGGGGAAACGCACAGGAGTTGGCATTTCAGCACCTAAAGGATAGACTTTGTAGCGCACCTATCCTTTCCTTGCTAGAAGGCACAGACGATTTTGTGGTCTACTGCGACGCATCAATTCAAGGTCTTGGGTGCGTGTTGATGCAACGAGATAAAGTTATAGCCTACGCCTCACGCCAACTCAAAGTTCATGAAAAGAACTACACTACGCACGATTTAGAGCTGGGAGCTGTTGTTTTTTCACTTAAGTTGTGGCGACATTACCTGTATGGTACCAAGTGCGCGATCTACACCGACCACAGGAGTCTCGAGCATATCTTCAAGCAGAAGGAACTGAATATGCGGCAACGACGATGGGTCGAACTGCTGAATGACTACGAGTGCTCAATTAGGTATCACCCGGGCAAGGCCAATGTTGTGGCTGACGCCCTCAGTCGGAAGGACACTGCGCCTAAGCGCGTGCGAGCTTTACAACTCACGATCCACTCTAGTCTCCCTTCCCAGATACGAGCAGCTCAGATAGAGGCACTGAAACCGGAAAACGTCAGGGCTGAAGCCCTACGTGGATCAAGGCATCGATTAGAACAAAAGGAAGACGGTGCTTACTACGTAGCGGGACGCATTTGGGTCCCACTCTATGGCAACCTACGAGAGCTTGTGATGGACGAAGCACACAAGTCTCGCTACTCGGTACATCCTGGATCGGATAAAATGTACCACGACATCAAAACTACGTACTGGTGGCCTAGCATGAAGGCCCACATAGCAACTTACGTCAGCAAGTGTTTGACTTGTGCAAGAGTCAAGTCTGAATACCAGAAACCCTCAGGCCTACTCCAACAACCAGAGATACCTCAATGGAAATGGGAGCAAATTTCCATGGATTTTGTCACAGGCCTACCTAGATCCCAGCGCGGGAACGATACTATTTGGGTGATCGTGGATCGACTCACAAAGTCCGCACACTTCCTGGCCATCAAGGAGACGGATAAATTCTCCACGCTCGCAGAAATATACCTCAAGGAAGTTGTTTCGAGGCACGGGGTGCCCACCTCCATTATCTCGGATCGAGATGCACGTTTTACTTCAGAACTGTGGCAAGCAATGCACAAATCCTTTGGCTCACGATTAGACATGAGCACAGCGTACCACCCTCAGACGGACGGGCAGTCCGAGCGCACTATTCAAACCTTAGAAGACATGCTTCGTGCATGCGTAATCGACTTTGGCAACCGCTGGGAAAAGCATCTGCCACTTGTGGAATTCTCGTACAATAACAGCTACCACACCAGCATTAAAGCTGCACCATTTGAGGCATTGTACGGACGTAAATGCCGGTCACCTCTTTGCTGGGCAGAGGTGGGAGATAGTCAGATCACTGGTCCAGAATATGTGGTAGACACGACCGAACAGATTGCTCAAATACGAAAACGCATGACGGCAGCTCGCGAACGTCAGAAAGTTTACGCCGACATGGGCAGGAAACCACTTGAGCTCCAGGTTGGGGAGCGGGTACTACTCAAAGTTTCACCCTGGAAGGGTGTGGTTCGTTTTGGTAAACGCGGCAAACTCAACCCACGATACGTTGGACCTTTCGAAGTCCTTGAGAAAATAGGCAGGGTGGCCTACAGACTGAACTTACCAGCAGAACTCGGTGCAGTTCACAACGTTTTTCACGTGTCGAATCTGAAGAAGTGTCCGTCAGATGAGACCCACGTAGTTCCTCTGAAGGAACTCACTATCGACGAACAGTTACGATTCGTCGAGGAACCAGTCGAAATCACGGACCGGGATGTTAAGGTCCTCAAGAGCACTAGAATACCTCTCGTTCGAGTTCGTTGGAACTCACGTCGCGGCCCAGAGTTCACCTGGGAGCGCGAAGATCAGATGAAACAAAAGTATCCCCAACTGTTCGCAAACAGTACACCCACTACTGAGGCCGAAGCTACGGAATTTCGGGACGAAATTCCAGATCAACGGGGGGTGGATGTGACACCCCAGGAAAACCGGGAAAACCATACAACTTAACTAGCTTCCTCAGTGAGTGCTTACCAAATTTCGGGACGAAATTTCTTTCAACTTGGGGATGATGTGACAACTCGAAATTTAGAACCTTTCGTTGTATGCTTGAACGTTAAGTGACTAACTGATTTGATGATTTAATGAATAGTATATGTGAACTCATATGATTTTGTGTGTGCTTGTATGTATGCATGTATTTATAAATGAACCGAGACTCAAGAACCCGACTCGAGACCATGCGGTCTCGAGTGAATAGTGTAACCGATGGGCCGGTTGGGCCGTGTCTCTCCCCACCCCACTCGAAAGCCCATTAGGGTGCACCACTTGAAACTAGTATATATCCTTGCTTATGACCAACACTATCATCTTTGGACAACACACACATACTCCCCTACTCTCTCTAGAAACCATTAAACCCTAAGCTACAACATTGCTCCCCTTCATCTCGGATCAAACCGGTGGCCACAAGGAGACTCGGTTAAGCTCATCAACATCACTCGAACACCCCATTTCACTCATCTTCCTTAGCAACTCGGTGTCCTTTCACAAACCGGTTAGTGAGTCATGCTATGTAATATATTTCGATTTATGATGATGTGTGATATTCGGTTGATGATGATGAATGATAAAGTTGTTTGATAATATGTTTACTTGTTAAGTTTCATGCATGATAAACACATCCTTCTCGAATAAACGGTATTAAGATTGTTGTTACATGATGATATAATGTCGGTTTAGTATAGATAAAATGTGATTGATCATGATTATGAGTAATCGGCTCTATATGTGTTAAATCCGAATACCTTGGTTATGTTTAAGAGGTTTATTGCTTATGAAGTAGGGTTTGCATATGTGTTTTTAGATAATGTACATGGTCAAGATATATAATAAGGATTGTTGGATCGGTCATATTGCAAATGGTGGAAAACCCTAAATGATGAATAACTTGAATATTGGAAGAACATGATGAATATGATAGGAATGTGTTATGATATTTGAAATTTGCCATATTTGATCCGTTTTTGGTAAGTAATAGACAAGGAAACATGTTTGTAAATTGTGGTTGGATAGTACAAATTGTTGCATGAAATCAGAATGTTATTGGATAGTACAACTGTGCAGAATCAGCAATTGTTGGGGGTCGAGACCCCTGGTCTCGACTCGAGACCACCACAGGACAAGTCGAGATCCTCGGTTGCGACACAGGTTGCGAGTCGAGAACCCATAGTCTCGACTCGGGACCAAAACAGCACAACTCGAAATCGTGGTTGCGAGTCCAGTTGCGACTCGAGACCACACTTGATCAACACCCAGACATCATGACCCGAGATCACCTTAGTTGCGACTCGAAACCTTGTGGGCTACAACTCGAGACCGCACAGTCTCGAGTAGAGACCGTACAGTCTCGACTCGAGACCACACACTTGTGCACGCTGAATTGGACTTGCATGATTACGGGCTTAGGATTTGGGCCGGACTTTTGGGCCTAATGCATGGACCTTATGTGTAACTGTGAATGTGAATGTTGATGGACTGCCATGAATGATACTTGAATGCAAGGTGCTAGAAACATCCGTGTACTACTTGATTACGAACCTGATTTGTATGATGCAACTATGATAGGACGTGAGTAACCACAGTATTGCTTGATTGACTTCTCTGTGTATCTGCCGAGCAAACCAAGGTGAGTTCACACCCTCTACAAAGCATGGGATCCCCAGGGGTCGGGAATTGGGGTTAAGGAACATGGGTTCCTCGTCCTCCTTGGGTAGGACAGCAATGGTTCAGGAATGTAATTCCTCGTCCTCACGGACAGATAACTCGTACTAGACCAAAACTCTATCATGAAGTCCCTCATTTTTGTATCGACTTAATCGCCGGGCCAATGGCGAGCGGGTCATTAGTTAGATAGCGCTATTTAGGTTTGACAAACCTCACACCGTGCCGCAGAGGACGGGCGTGAACTAATGGACTACTGGCACGTCAATGATGATAGACATTGACAGTTCAGGGCACATAAACATGACTACAGTCAGCAGTCGATATGGTAACGAGTCTAGTGTATACATGGGGTAGCCCCCACGGCCGAAATGCCAGATAACTAACATGGGGTAGCCCCCACGGCCGAAATGCCAGATAACTACACGGGGTAGCCCCCACGGCTGGATTGCCAGAGTAACCGGGAATAAACAAGTCACACTTTTTTTAACTATGGGGTAACCCCCACGGCAGGATGCCAGCTAAAGGAAACTGTTTTCGAAACAACTTAAAACGAACACCCAACCGTGAACTCACTCAACTTGTTGTTGACTCGTTACTACATGCTTTGCAGGTCAATAGGTACTTAGCTGGAGCTTGCATGGAGGAGAGTCGTTTTGGGGCATGGACAGCTGAGTGCCATGTTAAACTTTGAAAAAATTAAACTTATGTTTTGGTTTTAAACGTTATGCTTCCGCTTACAACTTAAACTATGTTTCTGTGGGACACCAATTATATTGGTTGGATTTTATTATCACTTACATGCTTGTTCAATATGATTGGTGGCTGGATCCTAGTCAGTCACGCCTCCAAGCGGTGGTATTCCGCAAGTGGATTTTGGGGGTGTGACACTTTAGACTTGTCAAAGCCCAACTTGGAAGATGGTCCACCAATAGACTTTCTTCCAGTTATCTCCATAAAACGCTGTGCCCGACGAACTGCACTGGCCATGCACCACCTTATGTCGATCAATTCCATCTCCTCAGGATTTATTTGATCGTAATCTTCTTTTGTCAAATTGGTGTTGCCAATCTTCCCTGCCACTAGGCTTTCATATGATTCTAGCACAGAAGCTAGGAAAACCATCTGTTGCTTTGCTGACTCCTCACTGAAGTTTTGAGCATTCTTTAAGTCTACAACGATATTGCATTGAAATAGGTTCTTTGCATCTGATTGGCTTGAATGTGACGAAGAACCACTGTGAAATCCACTGCTTTGACTCTCTTTTCTAGAAGTGTTGGAATTCTTAGCAGAAAAAGCTGTCTTGGGAGGTGTATTCTTTAGCATCATGCTTTTTGGATAATACAAATCCAAGTTCTGTTGATATGACGAGTGATTGACTTTGGTGTTTTCTTTATCTCCAGCTCGTGACTCTCTAGTCTTTCAATCAACAAATCTACTGTAAGCTCCTCAGACTTGATCGTATTCTTCAACATCAAAGCATAATATTGCCAATCCATCTCATTTGGCAATGAATCAAACAATTTGTCGATTAGCTCTTCTTGAGAATAGAAAATTTCATGTCTTGCCAGTTCCAGCTTCAGATGCCCAAACCTCTCAATCATTTTACAAACTGATTCATTCTTTAAACACCCAAATAAATCAAACTCTTTTCTTAGTAGTTTCTTTTTGTTTTTCAATATTTCTGCATTTCCCAAACATTTAACTTTCAACTTTTGCCATAGATCTGTAGAATTTTTGTACTCGATCAAAGATATTATATCTTATCGAACAGACTGAAACAGCAGTGCGATGCATTTTTGCTCAGCAACAAACGATTCTATTTCTTTAGCTGATGTCAAGCTTTCACCAGTTTTGCCTCCATCAATGTATCCATTCTTTAGACTCTTCCAGCTAGGATACGCAAAGGCCTTCAACCATTCTTCAAACTTCTTGGCCCACCGACTGTACTCTTCGATAGCCATCAACTTCGGGGGTTTGTTATATGTTCCAAAAGCAATTTCAACTCCCAAAGCATCCGATAAGATTTTCTTTGTACTAGACGTATTCTCATTGGTGTTGCTAGGAGAAGTATCGTCTCCAGAATTTCCAGCAAAAGCATACATATCACTAAATGGATTCATGAATAGATCATCCATCTTGTACGTACCTGAAAAATCAATCAAACACTTAGAAAAATTTTTAAATTTTGAAAATCAGAAATTTCAAGCGAAATCAGTTTGAAGCAGAATAGCTTCAAGCGAAATCACTAGAATTTTCAAGCGAGATCAAACTTCTCAAGCGAAATATGAATTTGATCTGATTTCGCTTGAAATTACACTAGTATTTCAAGTGGAATCAAACTTTCAAGCGAAATCTGACGTAATTCTCAAGCGGAATAGGCTTTTTATGAGGTTTCGCTTGAAACTTTTCAAGCGGGATCTGATGATGTCATCTTTTTCGAACAACTTTTCAAGCGAAATATTAAGTTTTTGTATGAATTCGATCGATTTAAGGTCCAATTTTCTCAGGGATTAGTTAACACTATGATTCGCTTGTTATATGTCAAATTCAGGCCATTTCAACCGTAAAATAATGTTCAAATGAGAAAAGAAAGGGTAGAAGTATGATAATCCGATGATTTTAAGCTGTAATGGTATGAACTCCTCGTCCTGAGCTCTGATACCACTTGTTGGATCGATCCGTGACCCTAAACAGTCAAGTTGAGCAGTTCACAATCATTTACTAAGGCGGAATCAAAGTAAACAACTTCCAAACAACTTGTTCCTTTTAACTTTCTTTTCTATTACTGATTTCTGAGTCTTTACAATGATTTCTGATAAAAATCCGGCAGCACCTCGACTCACACACAATGACTAGATCCAGTCCGCTTGAAATGAACCAGCACAATCCTATTTATAGCCAGCATGAATTCGCTTGAACTGCACCTTTACACTTTCAAGCGGAATCACCTATATTAACATGTAAACCCCTAAATTCTATCATGTTGTGCACTTGTTCCTCCTATCTAAACATAAGACTCAATTAAGACGAAGTTAACAGATACTAGGTGCACCAACACCAAGAAACAATTTCGAGCAACTATCACACAAGATCGGTCTCCGTAGATTGAAAGATGTTTGTTGAATTCAGGGGGAGAATTATTGTCACGGCCCCCGACCCGGTTTGACCCGTTTCAGGAGCCGCGGGACAGAAAATCCCGTGGTATTTATTTAACAGCGGAAGTTTTCATCAGGATCTTGTAAAAACTGCAATTTCCCGATTATTTTATTTCACAACTCGGGATGAAATCCAGATAATTTACAATCATAAGATTTCACAGAGAAATATTTTATTTTAACAAAACATGTTTCTTTTATTTTCATATTGAGTCACTTCCTTAAGCTTGTAGTGCTTCACGGCACTTTTCTTGGATCACAATAGATCACCTGAAACATGTTTGAAAAAGGTTTTGTCAGCGGGAAATTCTGGTGAATCATTCATTTTACTAAAACGACTCGTTGTTATAATTTACAGTACTAAGAGCGATTATAATGTTTCTGATATCAAACCAACTACCCACGGTATTTTGTCACTCGACCCATTGGCCCTCCTGTTGTTCAATGGTGTCTGTGACTATGGTCATATCACCCCTTGGCTGCCCCAATGGTGAAGATTATCAAGTAATGTATACAAAACCCCACATACCGTCTGTAATTTGGTGATTACAAAGACTTAATCCCTGTAATTATAACTTTGAAAATAAACATGCTTTTGGAAAGTAATTTGATAAAAAGAGAATGACTCACATTGCAGATTTAATTGAGCAGAGCCTAGCCTACTGATTAGCCTTTTAACCTAAATTAATAACATGCACACAACTCGGTTAGTAACTTAATACAGCATTTACGATAACTCACGAGATCAAACCCTCACATCGAATGACAAAGTGCGATACTTAAACATCCATCGAATTAACGACGAATGACAAAGCATAAACCCTAATGTGGGCAGCACTTAAACATCCATTGGATAGTTTAATCGATCGGACATTGAATCATATCAGCGATCGAGTTATTACCCTGTTTTGTGGCAGCACTTCGTGAATCGTGTGTGTTTTAGAAGTGTTTCTGCTATCACTCATTCTACGTAACGAACTTCTTCGTCGTTTTAGTGCTAGAAATCAAGTCCCAATGCCCACTATTTATACACAAAAATTGACCTTGCTTACGGACCGTAAGCCTCATCCCTTACGGTCCGTAAGGGACACCTATTCACTATAGGGTAGCCACGTCCTTGACTAGCCTAGCTGAGTTGATGGATTCTCAAAATTCGTTTTTGACAGCGAGATTTTAAGATAATCGTAACTAGGGTTTACCCCCCCCCCCCTGAGTTTTAGGGGCCCTGATCCTGATTCTGATGATTCTGAAAATTTTAGGGTTTGTGCAGAATCACTTGGGTGTCGCAATTAGGGTTTCCTATTAGATAAAATAATAAAATAAATATGACTTTTGATGAGGGTTGTTACATCCTCCCCACCTTAATAAAAATCTCGTCCTCGAGATTTACTGGAATAATTGAGGATACTTTCGCTTCATTTCTGATTCCAGCTCCCAAGTGTATTCAGGTCCTCGTTTCGAATCCCACTTGACTTTAACTAATACTAATCGTTTGTTTTTGAGAAACTTCACTTTCTTGTCTTCTATCTGAAGAGGTTTCTCAACAAATTTTAACTTTTTGTTTACCTCTATATCTTGGAGAGGTACTACCAAAGATTCGTTTGATAAACATTTTTTGAGGTTGGATATATGAAATACATCATGTACTCCAGCTAACTCCTCTGGTAGTTGTAAACGATAAGCAACTGGTCCTATACGTTGGATCACTGGAAATGGTCCTACGTATCTTGGACTTAGCTTTCCTTTCTTACCAAATTGAACTACTCCTTTCCAAGGAGAAACTTTCAATAGTACTTTATCTCCAACTTGAAACTCCAACGGCTTCCGTCTATTGTCTGCATAACTCTTCTGGCGATCTCGAGCCGTCTTTAGTCTTTCCTTAATTTGAGAAATTTTGTCTGTTGTCTCTTGCACTATTTCAGGACCTGACAATTGACTTTTTCCTATTTCTGCCCAACAAACTGGAGTTCTGCACTTTCTTCCATATAATGCTTCGAATGGGGCAGTTTCAATACTTGAATGATAACTATTGTTATAGGAGAATTCTATTAAAGGTAAGTGATCATCCCAGTTTCCACCAAAATCTATTACACATGCTCGGAGCATGTCTTCTAGAGTTTGGATTGTCCTTTCACTTTGTCCGTCTGTTTGTGGATGATATGCAGTCCTTAGGTTTAGTCGAGTTCCCATTGCTTCTTGGAAACTAGTCCAGAAATGAGAAGTAAAACGACTATCCCTATCCGAAACAATGGAGAGTGGAACTCCATGTAAAGATACGACTTCATCTACATACAACTTTGCTAATCTTTCCATGCTAAAGGTTTCTTTCATAGGTAGAAAGTGAGCAGAATTGGTTAATCGATCCACAATTACCCAAATCGCATCATTACATTTTCTGGTTTTGGGTAACTTAGTAACAAAATCCATTTTTATGAGTTCCCATTTCCATACAGGCATCTCTAGTTGTTGTAGTAGTCCTGAAGGTTTCTGATGTTCTGCCTTAACTTGTGAACAAGTAAGATACTTAGAAACATATCTAGCTATATCCTTTTTCATGCCTATCCACCAAAAGTTATTTCTTAAATCTTGGTACATTTTATTGTTTCCAGGGTGCATGGTATACCCAAATTTATGAGCTTCTTCTAAAATTTGATTTCTTAATTCTCCTTGCTTAGGTACCCAAATTCTTCTTTTGTGGAATCTCCAAATTCCATCAGCTCCTTGTTCTAACTCTTTTATTCGTCCTTTCATTCCTTCATCATCATCCTTAATTGCTACTTCTTGAACATTCTTCAATTGTTCCATTATATCTAATTGTAGATTTAATCTAAGAGCACGAACCCGTTGTCGTTTCTCATGGTACTTACGACTCAAGGCGTCTACAACTACATTTTCCTTTCCTTCGTGATACTGAATATCACAGTCGTAATCACTTAAGATTTCCATCCATCTCCTTTGCCTCATGTTTAACTTTTTTTGCCCAAATATATATCTTAAACTTTTATGATCTGTATAGACAGTAAACTTACTTCCGTACAGATAATGTCTCCAAATCTTAAGGGCAAAAATTACGGCTCCTAATTCTAAATCATGAGTCGTATAGTTTTCTTCGTGCTTTTTCAATTGTCTTGAGGCATATGCAATTACCTTCTTGCGTTGCATAAGCACACATCCAAATCCTAATTTTGAAGCGTCACAGTAAACTTCAAAATCTTCTGTTCCTTCTGGCAAAGCTAGGATTGGAGCATTAGTTAATTTCTGTTTCAAGATCCTAAAGGCTTCTTCTTGTTTAGGTCCCCATTCAAACTTAACTGCTTTATATGTTAGGTTAGTTAATGGTATAGCTATTTTGGAAAAATCCTTAATAAACCGTCTATAGTATCCAGCTAAACCTATAAAACTTCTAATTTCCATTGCAGATTGTGGAACCTTCCATTTGGTAATTGCCTCTATCTTAGCAGGATCTACATGAATACCTTCATGATTTACCATGTGTCCTAAAAATTGCACTTCTTGCAACCAAAATTCACACTTCGAGAATTTGGCGTACAATATTTCTTTTCTTAACAAAGTTAAGAGTGCATGCAGGTGTTGACAATGTTCGTTCTGACTTTTTGAATAAATAAGTATATCATCTATGAAAACAATTACAAATTTATCCAAATACGGTTTACAGATCCTATTCATCATGTCCATGAATGCTGCAGGTGCATTCGTTAACCCAAAGGGCATGACTGTAAACTCATAATGACCATACCTAGTTCTGAAAGTAGTTTTAGGTATGTCTTCTTCTTGTACCTTTAATTGATGATATCCGGAGCGTAAATCTATCTTAGAAAAATATCTAGCCCCCTGAAGTTGATCGAAAAGATCATCAATCCTAGGAAATGGGTATCGATTCTTAATGTTAACCTTATTCAATTCTCTATAATCAATACACATTCTTATTGAACCGTCCTTCTTCTTTACAAACAACACTGGTGCTCCCCACGGGGATGAACTGGGTTGTTTGAAACTTTTACTTAGTAATTCATCTAATTGCTTTTTCAGTTCTAACATTTCTGTGGGTGCTAACCGATAAGGTGCCTTGGCTATCGGTATAGCTCCAAGAATTAGATGAATTCTAAATTCTACCTCCCTATCTGGTGGTAACCCTGGTAAATCTTCTAGAAATACCTCTGGGTATTCGGAGACTACAGGAATCTCCTTAAGTTCTTTACCCTTAGTACTAATGATTACTGAAATCATATATACTATTCCTTGCTTTCGTTCATAACTAGCAACTTTCATTACTGATATGAACTTCATGGGCATACGTGGTTTATCTCCTGTAATCATGATTACTTCTCCGGTAGGTGCACGAATTTCTATGGAATTCTGATCACAAAGAATTCGAGCATGGTTGGCTACTAACCAATCCATTCCTAATACAACATCGAATTCAGCTAATTTCATAGGTAATAGGTTTGCAAAGAATTTATGACCTGAAAGTCCTATTTTTACATTTTGCAAAACCTTATCTATTTTAACTGAATTTCCATCAGCCGTTTCGACTGTAAAAATCTGCCTAATGTTGATTAAGGGTATATTAAGAGCTTGGCAGAATGAAGTATTGATAAAACTTTGGTTTGCACCAGAGTCAAATAATACTTTTGCATACACATTGTGAACTAGGAACGTACCAGCTATTACGTCAGGAATCATCTCGGCTTCCTGAGTAGTTAACTGAAAGGCTCGAACATTCTTCTTAGTAGCTCCGTCGACTGTCTTGGCTTTGTTGTCTGCTGGTTTAGCCAACTTAGGACATTCTGTTTTAAAATGCCACGCTTCTCCACAGTTAAAGCAGGTTATAGTTTTCTTTCTGCAGTTTTTTTCACGATGTCCTACAGTTTTGCAAAAGTTGCAGGTTACATTGCATCTTCCAAAATGTTTTCTTTTGCAATTTCTGCAGAATGGCGGGGTTGAAGATTGCCCTGTTCCTCTTCTTTTGAAGCTGTTATTATTACCCGTACGAAATCCTTGGGTAATTTTCTGAGCCAGTTCCTTTTTCCTGTTTTCATCTCTTGTGCGTACCAGTTCGTCAGTTAGGGTATTAGCTAATTCCACAGCATCGTCAATAGTACGAGGTCTCGCAGCCTTAACGATGTTACGGATTTCACTAATCAGTCCCCAAATGTAGCGAGAAATGAGTACCGGTTCTGGCGAAGCCAACGTTGGTACCACTCTAGCATATTCAAAGAATGTCGAAGTATAACCGCGACAATCTACACCCGTCATACGATGATTTAAAAACTTATTTGCCATTTGATCTTTTTCATATTCGGGACAAAATTTTCTTTCTACAAGACTCTTAAATTCTTCCCAGTTCATATCATACGCTATCATCCTTCCTTTTGCTTGTAACACTGTGTTCCACCATTCTAGCGCCCCTTCTTTAAAAAGATTTGACGCGTACATGACCTGATCATCCTTGGCACATTTACTTATGGTAATTACTGCCTCGGTTTTCTCTAACCAACGCAGTGCCGCAGTCGCTCCTTCATTGCCTGCAAATTCAGTGGGTTTGCAAGCAAGAAATTCTTTGTAAGTGCAACCAGGCGTTGCAGCTTTCATTTTCTTAGGGAGCGGAGCTTGCCGTGGATTATCCTCGTGATTATTACCACCTCCATTTACGCTATTACTGAAGTTATCTTCAGAAATGCGTTTGCTTGGAACGATTTGTTGAGGTTTGATTGGATTTCTAACAGCAGCAACTATTGCTGGAATAGCATTGGCTATTCCCTGAGCAACAATATTTTCTATATCCTGCCTATTTAGAAATTGATCCTCCTGGTGTTGCTCGGATTGGTTTACTTCATGAGGTTCATTATTAACGTTTTCCATCTGATCATTAATATATATAATTTATTAGTATCGAATAAATAACAATTAAACATAAAATAATCATGCAAATTTCACATACACACATATGACCAAAATTATCGATTTCTCGATTCCCATTTTTATATAGTATGCATCAATACACACTATTTACAAAGTTTTATTTTAAGTTATTTCACAAGACTATCTATTTATTGCTATTTATACAACCACAGTCTCATAAACCCCTTATCCTTCGTCAGTTAATATTTTAATAACGGCGTTCCCTCTCATCGTACTTCCAGGAGATCTGTTCTCCTACTTCCCGGATCCTATTTCCCGCATCCATTAATTCTTCGCCAAAGTGGTGGAGTTCAGCTAAATTCTCATTACTCATAGGTGGATTAGGTATAGGTTCTGGGTCAAATTGAGGAAGAAAGGAATAAGGACTGTTGAGCAGGTTTTGGAACTGCCAATCATTCGTCCACCATTCGTCCATTCCTAAAGGTTGGGTGTGGACTATAGGTTCTGGGATTGCTGGTTCCAAGTTTATAGGGAGTTGAGTTTCAATAGGATGAGTAAAAGCATTTTTATTGACAGGCTGAATAGTATCACAGCTTGCCAATATAAAATCTAGCTCTTCTTGCAATGTCATTTCCTGAGTTTGTTTAGAACTTTCTCCAACTTCTACCTGAGAACCTCCTCCAATCTCCATTTCTATTTGCTTAGAATATTCATCAAACTGTAATCCCATCTGCCTAGACTCTTCCCCGACTTCAATTCCCTTCCCTTTATCTAAAGGATTTTCTATTTTAGGCATCTTTCTAGTGACGGGCTTCCTTTTACGCACACGCCTCCATCCTACAAATCTCCTTCTTTTCTTGGGCTTGGGTTTCTACGGAGGTGGAGCATTGAATTCAATAGGTTCTTCTATGTCTGGTATATACCTATTGAAATCTCTGGAAACCTCTATTTTTACCGGATAGAGATTTAAATTCTGAAGGGCGTCAGACAAGTCACTCATGCTGTTATGCAAAATACACACAATTACTAAACAAATTTCATAAATAGCTTTTAAATATTAGTGTGTGACAAAAACAACTGAAAATCAAAACACACTTAGGTTTTACTGTAAACTTATTTATTTACTAGATAAGGTTTCTGGATTGTAGTTAATAAAAGTGCTAAGACTTGGGTAAAATTATTTAAAGATTTGCATTAACTGCTACAGTAGCTAGGATATAAAGATCTGCCCATTTCTCATCTAACTTGTCCTCCCAAGGTGATTTACAGGTTAATTCCTGGGTTTCCTGTTTAATCTTCTTTTCTCGGGATTTCTTTATTTTCTCTTTACTTTTCCTAATAACCAGACTTCTTTTACTAGGAGAAAGTGGTTCCTCATAGTGTGCTTTTCGGACAAATATTCCTTCTTCAGGAATTACAGAGTGATGTGAGGATTTGGTTTGGGATGAACTTCCCTTCTCATTGGATGACCTATCTAATTTAAGATTGATGTTTGACAACTTTTGCTTACCCATACTGTACACAAATATTCAATTAATAAAACACATAATCACGTAATTGGCAATCAGTAAAAATTAAGTATTTCTAAATACTTAATTGGCTTAAATCAGTGGCTCTGATACCACCTTATTTCTGTCACGGCCCCCGACCCGGTTTGACCTGTTTCAGGAGCCGCGGGACCGAAAATCCCGTGGTATATATTTAACAGCGGAAGTTTTCATCAGGATCTTGTAAAAACTGCAATTTCCCGATTATTTTATTTCACAACTCGGGATGAAATCCCGATAATTTGCAATCATAAGATTTCACGGAGAAATCTTTTATTTTTACAAAACATGTTTCTTTTATTTTCATATTGAGCCACTTCCTTAAGCTTGTAGTGCTTCACGGCACTTTTCTTGGATCACAATAGATCACCTGAAACATGTTTGAAAAAGGTTTTGTCAGCGGGAAATACTGGTGAATCATTCATTTTACTAAAACGACTCGTTGTTATAATTTACAGTACTAAGAGCGATTACAATGTTTCTGATATCAAACCAACTACCCACGGTATTTTGTCACTCGACCCATTGGCCCTCCTATTGTCCAATGGTGTCTGTGACTATGGTCATATCACCCCTTGGCTGCCCCAATGGTGAAGATTATCAAGTAATGTATACAAAACCCCACATACCGGCTATAATTTGGTGATTACAAAGACTTAATCCCTGTAATTATAACTTTGAAAATAAACATGCTTTTGGAAAGTAATTTGATAAAAAGAGAATGACTCACATTGCAGATTTAATTGAGCAGAGCCTAGCCTATTGATTAGCCTTTTAACCTAAATTAATAACATGCACACAACTCGGTTAGTAACTTAATACAGCATTTACGATAACTCACGAGATCAAACCTCACATCGAATGACAAAGTGCGATACTTAAACATCCATCGAATTAACGACGAATGACAAAGCATAAACCCTAATGTGGGCAGCACTTAAACATCCATTGGATAGTTTAATCGATCGGACATTGAATCGTATCAGCGATCGAGTTATTACCCTGTTTTGTGGCAGCACTTCGTGAATCGTGTGTGTTTTAGAAGTGTTTCTGCTATAACTCAGTCTACGTAACGAATTTCTTCGTCGTTTTAGTGCCAGAAATCAAGTCCCAATGCCCACTATTTATACACAAAAATTGACCTTGCTTACGGACCGTAAGCCTCATCCCTTACGGTCCATAAGGGATACCTATTCACTATAGGGTAGCCACGTCCTTGACTAGCCTAGCTGAGTTGATGGATTCTCAAAATTCGTTTTTGACAGCGAGATTTTAAGATAATCGTAACTAGGGTTTACTCCCGCCCCCCTGAGTTTTAGGGGCCCTGATCCTGATTCTGATGATTCTGAAAATTTTAGGGTTTGTGCAGAATCACTTGGGTGTCACAATTAGGGTTTCCTATTAGATAAAATAATAAAATAAATATGACTTTTAATGAGGGTTCTTACAATTATACGCGCTGTACTCTTTTCCTTGACTAAGTTTTGTCCCATTGAGTTTTCTTAGTAAGGTTTTTAACGAGGCAGGATAACTGGTCCTGCAGTATTAGTTTATCTCATATGTCCTGAAGTATCGTTTTAACATCATCCTGAAGCATGATGTTAATAGTTTATAATGAACAAGTAATGTATATCTGAGGGGGAGTGTTATGAATCAAATATACATACATAATACTCCTTGTGGGTTTATCTCCCACTAACCGTTTTGGCTTCACAATAAATGATTGGCAGTTACATTGACTGTTGTTAGTGCAGTATGTCTATCGCCTCCGTAATCTCAAGATCGTAGCTGAAACAGTTTATTTCTAGAGTTTTATGTTATATCTAGTTAGTAAAAGGCAAGGTGGCATTATTGTAAATAAGGAGAATCTCCTTATACCCCTTGGCTTATAAATAGGAACCTAAGGTGTTAGGTTTAGGACTTTTTGAGACTTTTGCCACATTTTCTAGTTGAAGAGTTTTGGAGCTAGAGAGAGAAAGTGCAAGGTGATTCACGGTTCTTGTACGATTTCAGATTTATCAAAGAATCACAGATTATATTACGTCTTGTGTGTTTCGGTCTCGTTCGTGCACGGATTCCGCACGTCGCACGGTCGGTTCGCAATCGTTTCAGAGTGAAACCGACCCTAACAAGTGGTATCAGAGCAGGAGCTCGGTTGCGAAGATCAAACACACAGAATTGTTCAAGAATTGATCAGAATCAGATCCAAAATCATTCAGATTTGTCGAATTTCTCATATTTTTCATCCTTTCACGTTCTTAACTTAAAATCACCAAATTAAACGTCTTTTTACGGTTAAAATCGGCTAAAATTTGGATATGTTGTGCGAAAACAATTGATCTATAAGCCTATAAATTTTCAGAATCAAATTCGAAGCCGTTTAAGAGAAATTTAGAAATTTGTGGTTCGGAGTTTGTTGAAACATGTTGAAAGTTGCTGCTGTTGTGTTTGATGTTCACCGATCGGATGACCATCTGACTCAAACTTTCACTCGACTCATTGCATTTCATTTTAAATGTTGACTATGTTGACTTTTGATGTTCACCGATCGGATGACAATCTGATCGGATGACCATCTGACTCAAGTGCCATTCATTGCATCTCATCCGGTCGAATTACTTAGTCAACCTGCTCAGACTTAGTAAGTCAACTTTATCAGTAGTTCACGTGTATCATTAAAGGGACATTTAATCAGTTTGTCGGCCAATTCAATAAAGAATCATTTTGATCTGATCTATACATCTCGGTTAAATCAAACTAATTTGTTCTCTGAACAATCACATGGGTCATGTGCTTTGTGATAATAAAAGTTGCATGTGATATAGTGACTATTTGCATGTGAAACAATCTGTTTGTCGGTCAAGTTCAATTGAGTAAATCATGGGGGTACATTATATTTTTCTGTAAAACAGGGCATGAAAAGCAGAAAATGGATGGCGAGACAATGCTATCTACATCGGTTTGTCAAATTTTCTTTAAATGGTTTTGCATTTTAGGGGGAGTAAGAATATTTCAGAAAATAAAAAGCCAAAAACATGATAAAATTCAAAATTGAGTTTTTGTGTAAAAAGAGGAAATGATAGTACATCAGTAGACAGTTACAGTATGCTAAAGAAATGTAATGATTATATAGCATTAAACAGTCTCACTGATGATATGTCGATAGGTTTTTATACATTTAGTAAACTTTTTCAGGATATAAACCTAAATTCAAACTTGCTTATTTCGTGGGGAACACTACTTGGATATATAGGTAACCCATGAAATCTCGTTTGAAGGACCCCTCTTTCTGAGATACTAGGTCTTTAGGCTTAGTGATATCTGGGGTATTATCCCGGGACTTATGATTTTGCGGAAGCAATGGCCTAGTCCCCGTATAATACTTTCTGCTTGCTTGAAACATAGCATCGCCCTCAGCACAAAAATGATGAAACAATAAAATTGATAATCATTGCTGTTGAAGAAAAGATCCTCTAAAGGGGAAACACCAAAAGTCGAGCCGTCATCTCTCTGCTGAACGGAAGTTCTGACCTGAGCTCTCAGGGTTTCGCAATTTAACCCCTTACAGATATCATCTAGGTATACTCACCTGTAAGACTGAATATTGGGATCTGGATACGGGAGTATATTCAAGAGGTGGGACACATGAATGAGTTTAAGTTGTTAAAACACCTAATTCGTATCCTGAATCAGTTGAAATTTGTGTGAAAATTTAAGTGGATCAGTAGATCAACAATCTAAGTGAATTGTTTAAGTCTTAATGTGTAACTAAGCTCAACGGTACTTGTGACTTGTCAAAAACTGATATGATCCTCTAACGCGAACTCAAACAAAAATATTGTCTGTAAATATGTTTGTACATATTTCTTTATTGCTTTATATTTTCAGAAAATTTAAAAAGATTTTTGATTCTGCTTAATTTTCGACAACCGATGTCTGAGAACTGAGTTTCAAAATCAAAGTATGCTGATCGTGTTTCTGAAAATAAAACAAGTTCATTAATTTGAAACTTGAAGTTTTTAAAATCAAAAATCAAAAATAGTTTGTGATATCTCCAAGGTCATTAATTTGGACTTGGATGATTAACTGTGAGGGATTTGGATGATTATATTGTTAAAATCTATGAAAAAAGAGCCAGTTTCCGATCCTGTTCGCTGAAACTGCCAAATCCATGAAATTTGTTGATAGAGGAAGTTGAAATGTTTTTTAAAAAGTGCCAGGTTACGATTCCTGGACAATCTGTAAATGCTTTCATTGTAAAAATATTCTAACTTATGCTGAGAGAGCCAGAATTTTCAATCCTGGATGATCAAAATGTTTTACTTATAAATGTTTGAGAGGTTGCAGATGTTGTACCAGACTACGATCCCGATAGCCGAGTCTAAGGGGGAGTCTGAAGACGAGCTCAACGAAAGGGGGAGCGTGCATTCAAGGAGCCACGTAACTATCCTAGAGGAGCTTGTAACCGGAAAGCCAGGGGTCGATCCCAAAGCACGGAAGCTTGATGAAAGGGGGAGCCTGAAGAGTCTACCGAAATGAAGAAGCTAAAGCTGAAGACAGATCCACGGGGATTCTGTTCAAGCTAGAGAGAGAAAGACCAGAAGCTACGAGTCTGACTAAATGTTTGAGATTGACTGCGGCAATATCCAAGGGGGAGTCTGTTAGTGCAGTATGTCTATCGCCTCCGTAATCTCAAGATCGTAGCTGAAACAGTTTATTTCTAGAGTTTTATGTTATATCTAGTTAGTAAAACGCAAGGTGACATTATTGTAAATAAGGAGAATCTCCTTATATCCCTTGGCCTATAAATAGGAACCTAAGGTGTTAGGTTTAGGACTTTTTGAGACTTTTGCCACATTTGCTAGTTGAAGAGTTTTGGAGCTAGAGAGAGAAAGTGGCAAGGTGATTCACGGTTCTTGTACGATTTCAGATTTATCAAAGAATCACAGATTATATTACGTCTTGTGTGTTTCGGTCTCGTTCGTGCACGGATTCCGCACGTCGCACGATCGGTTCGCAATCGTTTCGGAGTCAAAACCGGTCCTAACAACTGTAATGTAAATATACATGTACTCTTGATATAAATGTCCATGAGATATAGAGTGAAGATGAGATACATTCTCTGAATAGATTCTACAGAATTTTACCATTGTTTTATATCATTTTTAACTTTTTAAAGTTCTGTAAAATGTTATTTTGACCCCTCAAGTTACTAAAGTTTCAAGTTTACTATTCTTCAACTTAAAAAAAACACTATTTTATTACGTGCTTATTTTCATGTACGCGTCGGCTTAAATTCATATTGGTTTACGCTTCCACGTAGATTTTGTTTAGGAATGCGTCAGGTCAAATATAATATATTTGTGTGCTTAATAATCCTTACTAGACGTTGTTGGCTATTGGCTGTCCCACTTCTTTTATTCCCTTTGACAGTCCCACCTTTCAACTATTTTTCCTCCGCCGATCCTCAGTTAAAAAACCTTAAGGTTAAGTTTTTTTCCGAATTACAAACTAACGTACTAGGGCTTCTGATCAGAACGAAGATACGAGCCGAATAATGTAAAACTTACCTTGAAATGTTGGTCAAAACGACGAAAACGGTGCTTCAATTCGGGTGTTTAAACTTCCAATTAACAAAAATCAAATTGTTTGGAGCACCGTTTCGAGGTAAGTTTTACATCAATAGACTCGTATCCTTTTTCTAATCAAAAGCCCTAAAACGTCAGTTTGTAATTCGGAAAAAAACTTAACAGAGTTAAGTTTTTTTAACTGAGGACCAGTGGAGGAAAAATAGTTGAAAGGTGGACTATCAGAGGGAATAAAAAAAGGTGGGACATCCAATGGCCAATGACATCTAGTAGGGATTATTAGAGGCCAATATCCCTTAATTTTATGTGTGTTTTCAGCTGGTAACGCCTTGTTGTATTTTTTTTTGTTTTGAAATGAGTCTGGTGTAATATGTTTCACTATGTGATACAAATTCGATTTACTTTACGTTTAGACGTCGCCGCAACACGCAATGGGTAAAATTACTAGTTATCTAATAAACTCAAATGTAGACAATTAAATAACTAACAATGAAAACATTAAAAACTTTTAACCATCTTGTCATATTACAAATGGATGGTTGATGAATTACCTTTTTTTAGAACGATGGCTTTCAATTATGCAACCAAGGTCGCACCTCCCGCAATGGGAGACCCACCACCCTACTCTGGCCAGTTATGTTGTCTTAACCGGACCCACACTGGCATCAGAGTTTGATTAGGCGTTCAGGGAAAAACCACACAGGTACTCGCACGGGTGATTAATAGGGAGTGACCCCCACCAAGCAATATATAAACCAACCAAGCAATATATCAGATGGTGACAACTTTTTTCATATCATATTGTTTACCACATTAGATATAAACCAACCAAGCAATATATCAGATGGTGACAACTTTTTCTATATTATGTTCGGTTAGACTTTTTATATTGTTCGTGATTCTATGTTATATATCACTTATCATACATGGTAGAAGTAAAAGGAAATGGCATGCAATTGGACTATACAAAGGAAAGTAATAACAGAAGTGGAATATACCGCTTGATCGCGAGAAGATTCCGAAAATTCTGCACCACAAAATAGTTATTATTGTCGCACCCAAAAGATACCTCATTGACATTCAATTATTTATTTATTGGTATAATAGGTAACCAAGTCTTGACTTTCATAACTCATTATTTATTCTAAGAGTTAATTACAAAACTAGTCCATATGGTTTGATCTAATTACATTTCTATTGTCAAAGTTCAAAAAGTCACATGTTTTATTTTATACTAAAGTTATTCAAGTAAAAAGAAGAAACCAGTGTTACGAATTTACATCGAGATAGATGGTAAACGGGCAACAAGCTGCGTCGCTACCCCTTTTTGAATAGCAAAACTAGTTCTTTTAAAAACTATGTTCACAGATCTCGGGGTCATAACATTACTATACTGTTGTTCAGTTCTGTTTAAACATAAGGGAAAACATGTAAATAATACCTGATACAGTAGTTAGGCCAGTAGAGAATCCAGTCAGAGATGCAACCATTGAGTTCGACATACTTGTCAGGATGATCTGGTTCCTCCTTAGGGTGTAAAGTGATGATGGTGATGAACCGAAAGTAGGGAGGTTTCGGTTATGGAGAGAGAGGGACGAATTGTGATGTTATGTTATTAGGTTGTGTGTCTAACCTTTAACCTCTCTAATAATCTCCTTATATATACACCCAAGAGGAAACCTAATTAGTTAATAAGGGTAATATGGTCCATCAACAATTACCAACTAATTATTAATAGGTTATTAATATATTTTGATCTATATTATATAAATGATAATGATGGCTACTAGATTAAATATAAATAGATAAATATTTAATCTTACATTCTCCCACTTAGCCGAATAATCATTTATCATGAGTATTAGATTAGTCTGATCAGAGGTTAATACTCATTTTAGCTTTAAACCAAGAACCGTAGCAGAGAAATACAGCCGTTGAATCATTATGCGATTCAGGACCCCCATTAGTCATACTACAGCCTCAATTTAAAACCTAACAGTTATGATCAAAATACAAACAAGCCCTTTAGCGTTTGATTTGTATTTATATTTGTCTATATGTCATTACACCGGCAGAACATATGTTAGGGACATACAAAATCAAACTGATGAGGAATATTAAAAGTTAATCATTCATAGTACGATATGCAGTTGTACATAGTCATCAATATACCCGTGATTATTATAAGCGCTTACATAATAGTTATGGGTGATAGACTTTTAGTTATAGGATCCTTAAGCATATCATGAATGCATTCGATACAAAGATTTAGTTTCCTCAATTCGTTCATAAACGAATAATTAATTGCGTATCGAAATTTAATGGAGCACCTCTCGAACTGTTACTGTTCAAGGAGACATGGTAGCTGACTTTATCACAATAAGTCTTCAATATATTAATTATATGGAGTTAATAAAGTCATGAGTCCACTGATAAATTTCCAACAACATTTAGTGACTATATTATGTCGTTATAACTTAGGTTGTTGATATCAGTCTATTATGACTCCTCCATGAGATAGGTTTTGTCTGTTATCATAAAATATACCCGAAATTACATTTTGTCATCTTTGAATATTACAAAGTTAGAGTAATCAACCGGTTTGAGTTCTCACTTCTTCTTTAAATCATAGCCTCTCGTTTCTTTTAAAGATATTGTAATACTCTATTAGATGCTTCACATTAATCTAGACATATCTAGTGTGTTGCAATGTGAGTAATATCTAAACGAGTATAGACTTAAACTTACATAAGGCTTCTAATTAATGAAGCGTAAGAAATAATCTCATTTATCCTATTATCCTCTAAAGGAGAGCAGTATTTTGTTACATATGTAAGGACCCATTTAAGGTTAAACTTATGGAACGGAAGTAATGTCCCATTTCGTCTATCTCAACATGTTATGATATCTATTATGTAAGAGATATCTCTGAGAGTTATTATATCAAAGTTTGTGTTAACAATGCTTTGACTTATGTAACATCTACTTGTCAAAAGAATATCATCTATATAGACAAGTTTATCTTAGTTGCTCCCACTCATTTTGAGGTAGGTACATTAATCCACTTGACTTTTGATGAAAATAATTACGTTAAGATTTCATCAGAGTATGATGTTTGCATTAACCCATACATGGATTTTATTGGCTTACAAATAAAGTGTTCTTTAACCTTCAGTTTGGAACTTTTAGGTTGTTTTATGAACATGTAAATATGTCAGCCATTTGTTAGGGAAAATTGTTTTAATGTTCATCTAATGTAGCTTTAAACTATTATAAGCTACTAGAACAGTGACGATCCTCAAAGAAATCTTTTGTTAGATATGTAATAAAGATTCTTTAATAATATATCTCTTCCTGAGTATAACCTTTGACAATCAATCATGCTTCTTTGTGTTTTAACGTTTATATCAGGATTTGTTTTAGTTATGAACACTCTTAGGTTATTCAATCAAATCCCAAACGTTATGCGAACACATAAAATCAGTTTTACTAGAAAACAATTTTATTCCATTCAGAAGATTGATTGACACTAATGGCTTAGTTAGAAGAGATAGGATCGGTAAACTTTTCCAAAATCCATTTCAACTTCAATTAGGGAGGTTATGCAATCATCAAAGTTAATAGGTTTTTAAACCTATATGACCTCCTGAGTTGATTATTGGGTTTGTTAAAAGTTTCAGTTTTATGGATTAGCTCTTGATTAGGTTGCTATCATTTTCAGGATTCTAAGTTTGTAAGAGTTGGTGCAGTATGGTGTACAAGAGGTGTAATCGGAGTTAAATTTGGAGTGAAATTTAATGACACTCTTCCCCCCGCCTCTTGTATTCCTTGCAAGTCATTATAAGGACTTTGACTGCTCCCACTGACCTTAGAAAACTTTAGGAACTCAGCATGCTTAGAGTCAATATTCAACGACCAAACAAATTCTAATGGAGAAAACATATTAATGACGTTAGTCATTGTAGTTTCTCTTGTTGAGGATTATGTTAGTTTAGATAAGAAATCTAAGTGTGCCAACAATTAAGCAACAATGAAACTTTTGTAAGAGTAGCTTTAGATTTTAAGGAGACAAGTTATGATAGAACAGTGTCAAGATGGAGCAGTGTCTTGTACAAGAGATGTAAATTGAAGTAATATAAAGTTTTCACTCCCCACCTCTTGCAACTATTGCAAGTTATTATTAAGACACTTAATGCTCCCACTGATCTGTTAATATCTCTAGAATGCTACAAGAGAAGTTTCAATTAGGTATGTGACGTGGGAACCTATCATATATATATGTTAGACTTTACTTGATTTCCTTAATGTCCAGATGTCATAAAACTTAGGGACATATTTAATAGAAATCATGTTAAGCACATATATGAGTAGATTTCTTTAAGACCATGGGCCATATGCGACAAAATTTAGATACAAGTTGATAGTCTTTTAAATGATAAATGAATTGTGTCTGAATATTCCATTTGGAATAAGTTCCACGAATGTCAATGAATGACTTATGATGGACCTATACTTATTCCTTAAGCCAAGTAATATTTAGGGCTATAACGTCATGATTTAAAATCACTTAGAATGAGATTAGATAAGAAATCATCCTCATTAACCATGTCATGATTTCTCATGAATTTTGGTTATAATGGATGAAATTTGTAAGTCTCATTTTCCTTTTGTCAAATTTTTCATTTGCATGATGACAAAAGTTGTGATAGTGTAAGGTATCATCTAGTTTTATCTTAGTAATGTTTCAATCCAGATATTTAGAACAAATAAGATGAGAGTTTACGATAAGTGTGACTTTATGTTGACTATGCAAACTTCACAACCTTCAAAAAATTGCTTAATTATGATACTATATTCTGATTAATACTCAGAATATATGTACAGTATCGAAAAACGTTGTTAGAAGACTGCTTATTATTGTTGTTCTTATAGCCTTAACATTTAATTTTGTCACTAACTCTCATGTTAATTATTTGTTAACTTCTGGTAAGGAAACGTTTAAAACTAGAGTCAACTAATCATGTGTTAATAGGAATATTATAATTAGTAGACTTAAATATCTTTAATAAGTGACTATCTAATTAATTCATCCAACTGTTCTTTTGAATAATGGATAGTCCCGTGGCTTATGTCTAGTCTAATGACATAATTATGCAGTGAGATTTTCCCTTGAAGAACCTTAGAGGTGGAATTAACACTTGTAATTTGTCTATGGACCTTAGAACAATCCTCTTTTATGGTTTTAAGTGGTTGTAAGGTGAGTAACAACTTATTTTCCAGCTTCAAACATTTATTTCTTTGTACATATGTTGCTTATCACACTCATTATACTTGGGTATTTTTGAGTGTTATAGTTGATTTATAAGGCATCAAATTGTACAAGTGAAAATCTTAATATGTAATGTACTGGAAAATGTACTTATTTCCATGCGTAAGCCCTTAACTTTATGGATCATGGTATTGTACATTATTATGTATTCACATATACCACTTAACTTTATGGTTTAGAATTTTAAAAGAAGGCATGCATCTTAGGAGTTCTAGTGATTATTCCATATATAAGAGATTAGCCTTAGGAAAGACTTAATCTGGAATAACCTTTTTAGTGATAGCATTTATGTTTAGAGAGACCTTGATTATCATAAGAGACATCATGTTCGATTTGTCCTATTCATCATGCTCTACTTTTCTTCTGTAGTACCTTTATCAGAAGAGAGAAGTAGGTTATCGTGTCTTAAGAGATAATCAAGGATTTAATTTAAGAGCTAATTCTAATAGTAACTTTAAATAAAGCAAACATTTTAGGTTTAGGAATTAGAGTGGATGAGATATATGTAGAAGAAAATTATAGTGAGTAAAATTATGAGTACAAAGAATAAGACAGACTAAATGATCATAAAATTAATTAAGGATCATTAATATAAGGATCATTATGTGAAGAGATTGTGATATGTCTATTACTAACATCAAAGTAATAGACTTAGTAAAATTCTACTTAAACAAAGACAAATCAGCTTTGGCCAGAAGTGTAATCATTTAAGTATGTGTGCAAAGTAATCGTGACAAATCAACTTTGGCCAGAAATGAGACAATCACTTTAATTATGCACTTGTCAAGTATGCTAAACATAAATGAATTAAATCAGCTTTGGCCAGAATTAAGACATTTCACGTTTGTAATGCATACTAAACATAGCTTTTATAATACTTGAACAATAAATAGATGCATCAAATCAGCTTTGGCTAGAAGTGATACATCAGAAGCTCATTCAAGTTAAGCCATTTTGGTTTTGTAAAACATTATTTGATCCTTATTAGTTAATTAAGTGTTAACAAAACCAAGTATTTAATAGCAAACCACCTGTTAGCGCGGATCGAACTTGTGCGATCAGTAATGCCCAATAACTTGTGCGATCAGTAAGGCCCAATAACTTGTGCGATCAGTAAGGCCCAATAACTTGTGCGATCAGTAAGGCCCAATAACTTGTGCGATCAGTAAGGCCCAAGTCTTGTGCGATCAGCACTATCTTGTGCGATCCACAAGTCTTGTGCGATTTCCCTTGTGCGATCAGATCACATCTCATGTGATCTGATCTTGTGCGAATGTCTTGTGCGATCAGATCATATCTGATCTGATCTTGTGCGACTGATAAGGGACTTGTGCGATTAGTACATTGATGATTTCGAAACCCACTGTTAATAGCTGTTTCTTGTGATAATAACTAAAACTCGAAATTTAAGGGATTGTGGGATAGTGTTTCCTATTTTATTTATGATCTAAACTTATCAAATATTTCAAAAATAATAATTGAAAATCTATTAACAGTTTTCAAAATTTTAATAGATAAAATTCAGATCAAACATTGGAAAAAACATCCACTAATCCAAATTATATTCCAAATCTTAGGGAATTTTCGAGTTTTATTTAGAACAAAAGATGAACCCTAAAAAATAAAAAACATAATTCTGGGTTCCGAAATATAAATTTTAAGACTTTCTTTAATGGATTTCGAATATTAGTTTACCCATTATAATTTCGAGTCAATTTATCAAACATATTTTTCCGAAAACAGGGATTTCGGTACCAAGGGACCCGAAAACAGCCGAGACCTTTTAAGGCTTTAAATTTTTCGTTTTCCAGATTTTTGATCCCAGAATAATGGATACAAAACCAGAACTGATTTATCAACATATGCTCTGATACCACATGTTGTTCAGTTCTGTTTAAACATAAGGGAAAACATGTAAATAATACCTGATACAGCAGTTAGGCCAGTAGAGAATCCAGTCAGAGATGCAACCATTGAGTTCGACATACTTGTCAGGATGATATGGTTCCTCCTTAGGGTGTAAAGTGATGATGGTGATGAACCGAAAGTAGGGAGGTTTCGGTTATGGAGAGAGAGGGACGAATTGTGATGTTATGTTATTAGGTTGTGTGTCTAACCTTTAACCTCTCTAATAATCTCCTTATATATACACCCAAGAGGAAACCTAATTAGTTAATAAGGGTAATATGGTCCATCAACAATTACCAACTAATTATTAATAGGTTATTAATATATTTTGATCTATATTATATAAATGATAATGATGGCTACTAGATTAAATATAAATAAATAAATATTTAATCTTACATATACATGTTTGAATTACATGGTATCATATAGTAACATGGTTGAGTTTTAACACTGATTTTCGTTAAAGTTTGAATTACATGGTATCATTTAGTAATAAGGTTGAGTTCTAACACTATTTTTTGTTAAAGAATCAGTACAAACGTGAAGGACCACTAATATAGTTTATTCAAAATAACAAAAATAAAAATGATTAGAACCGAAACCCCCAACTATCTATGTACGGTTCGATGACCACAAGAATCCATCACCATCTATGTACAATCTAATGACAATTTTCTCCCTTGCAAAAGATCTCTTATTTCTGTATCTTTCCATCTCCATCCCATAAGAATAAAATTGACATTCATTTCATTATTCTCACACAAACCCACCACATTGACTAGATTATCCAACGAACATAGAACCCTTCATATCTCGTTAGATTAAATATATATCATATGTATTTAATCATGTAGCAACCATTATCATTTATATTATGTTGGATCAAAATAATAAGAGTAAAGTACAAGTTGTCATCCCGTGGTTTGGTCCAGATTGCAATCTGACACCCTATCTTCAACTCTTTGCCAAATGAAACCCTGTGGTGGACATTCCATCACTTATTGCATCTAGCCGTTAGTCAATGGTTAGTTTGACCGTTAAAAAAACAAGAAAACCACTGTTATACCCTCATCTACATTACATATTTCTGCGACTGTATCTCTACCACTCTCTCCCTCTCTTTGCAACTCTCTCTCTCTCTCACTCAGACTTCACCACCACCCACTCACCCTCTCTCCAGCCACCACCCACCCTACCTCAGTCCTCACCGCAAAGCTGATTCAGCTTTACTTTTATTATAATTACAACTCTTCTCTTGATAGTGAGGAGGTTTATTTTTGTATTGTTGAATCTGAAGAAATTAGTCAATAAGCCCCATGTTTTCTGTAATCGACTATGTCGGAAAGATTCTTCATCTCATCATCAGTCATGAACATTTGACCTTCCGTTTCCTGAAATATAGAATAAACACATTAGATGTAAATCGATTAATAATCCATAAAAAGTAGTCAGTAAGTGTTACTAACCAGTTATGAAAACCGTTCTTGTGCTAATTCCATTACTACTGGACAACTTAATATGTTCAACTCAAGAGTAACCTACAAATAAACAACTTGATTAGTATTGTTACATTAATAGATGACAGATAGTTTGAAAGACAAACTTCATGGTTCTTGAAGATGGTTACACCAACATATGACAAGGTTCTAGAGGTTTTGAACAACCGTTCTATCCGTCCTAAGAAAACTAAAATGAAAGCCTAATCACAATCCCTAAATAGGAAAACCAAATTAAACAAAAATCACCCTGGTCCGGCAATGAGAAGTGAAAGTGTTAGGAAACTTTTTTTAAGTGTTAGAAGAAAAATGATGAAGAAAATCGGATCAGATTTGATGATGACAAAGTCAACAAGTCACAATGAAGAAAGATATATGACAATTGGATGAAAGGAAGAAGAACATCATTATCAAATAGATCAGAAAGTCATCCTCAACATGAAAGGAAGACCAGATCAAAGAAATCTGATGTTTCTGATGATAAATTCCGTTGGCTCATGTAATCCTTCCTGAAGAACAGATGATACAAAGCCAAAACTAGTTCTGCAACAACTGATCCTAATAACAGTGCTTTGAACTCCTTTTCCCTCCAATGGCTGTGGCGTCCAACATCTGATGATTTCTAAAGTCTGTTGATCACTAAAACCTGTTACACACAAAGCTCTGCTGAAGTACAATGTCTGTTGAAGACCTATCATCTGTTGAAGTCAAATAACTGCTAGAAGTCAAAGGCCTGATCAACCTTTATGGAAAGCACTACTCAGTCTTCATCAGTGGTTGAGCCCATCAATGGATAACTTCATCAGCAGTTAGTTAATCAGTGTCTTAATGTAACAGTGTTTGTAACTAGCAGTGTTTAGAGGTTGTTAAGATTGTTAGCTGTCAATGTCTAGGTGATGTCAGCAAAGATGCCACAGTGTTTAGGATTGTACTATAAATAGACAGTGCATGTACTGTTCTGTTAGCTCTTGCACACACTTTGCATCTTGTATGAACTAACATTGTGAGCTCAGGCTGAGGGGGAGAAAGTGTTAATGCATACGTTGATTATTTTGTAATGAAATTATTCGACACAAAGTATAAATGATCAAAGCTTTTCTTTCCTTGTTTATGTTATAAAGTTTTTCATTCATTCATTCCGCTGCAATTTATTCCTCTGTTTATCTTCTTTCATTGTTCATCTTATAAAACAACATAAACAAGTAAACTCAGATCCTAACAATTGGTATCAGAGCATAGGTCAGTCAAATTCGATTTTAACAATCAATTTGACATAAAAGATCAGCTCAATTTTCATTGATACTTTGTTGTTCGTATTTGTTGAAAAACAGAGTACAAGTGTAATCACGATCAAAGTTGATTATTCAAAAACTCTGTAAAACAACCAAGATGTCTTCACAATCACAAGACCCTCACAACACCGACACACTTTACAAGCCACCTATGCTTGTCAGGTCTGAATACAATATCTGGCAACGTAGGATGGGCCATGTGTTAGCACAACAAAACACCGGTTGTTGGAAGTTTGTCATCTTTGGACCTCATGTTCCAATGGTGCTAAGTGCAGAAGATCCTAAGGTCCAAGTACCTAAAAGTCCTGAAAATTACTCTGAGCAGGATTTTCAGAGGATTGAGTTAGATGCTAAGGCATTCAGTATAGTGGCCACAACACTACCCAATGACATATATGTTGGCCTGTTACACTGTAACATTGCTAAAGAGCTATGAGATGCACTCAAAGAGCAATTTGGTGGGACATAAGAGGTTATTGAAAACAACAGAGAGGTGTTAAACCAACAATATGAAACGTTTTGTCATGTTAAGGGAGAGTCATTAACACAACAGTTTGAAAGGTTTAGTTGTCTGATTAGTGAGCTAAAACTGGTTAATATTGAATATGCTAAATCCATTTTAAATAGTAGGTTTCTTAGATCATTGCCAGAAAAGTGGGACACTATAGCCTTTGTTACTAGAAATTCTGTGGGGTTCAAGGATTTAAGTCTGACCCAACTTCATGGTAGGCTTCTCACATATGAAAGAGAGCTGAACTAGAAAAAGAAGTTGCAGGAATCTGAAAAAGTGGTTGATGATTACTGTTTTGGTAACACAGCACTTTTAGGTCAGGAATAATCATCTGGTGGTAGTAAGGACCAGAGTTATGATCATATATTAACATAATTGCAGGTGGAGCCTTCAACTCTGAGCCTTACTCACATAATTATGCTTTCACAGCTAATGGGGAAAACAAGATCTCTGATAACTTATCCTTTGAACTGAATGACCTTCAATATTTTGATCTCACAGATTTGGAAGAGATGGACATTTTGCATCAGCTTGCCTTGTTAAGTGTCAGAACAAGCAAGTTTTATAAAAGGACTGGTAGAAAGTTTCCAGGATTGCATGGGAATTTGAAGGTGGGGTTGGATAAGTTAAAAATCAAGTGCTACAAGTGTAACAGGCTTGGTCATTTTGCTAGGGAATGTAGGAATCAAAACAATGGACCAATTATCACTCACCCTAGCCCAAGACCTCAAAGCACTGTGCACCAATCCCAATATACCCCTGCTCCACATATGCAAAACACTGTCCAGTTTGCACATCAGGTAAACATTGTTCCTGTGCAGTATGTCCAAAGCATTGTTCCACAGATTCAGTATGTTCAAGCCCCTGCAACTCAGGTTCCAGTGCAAACTGTACCACAACAAACTGCACAAACATCTGCTCCAGCAGAGGCCAGTCAACAGAGTTTCTTTACACAAGGCTTTGTTGATTGTAGCAGTATGCCTAATGACTTAACTGATGAAAACTTTGCTCTAATTGCTAATCCTAATGTTATTCCTGATGAATTTTGTTTTAAGGCATTAGAGTCAATACCAGAAGGGTAGGAATCTGAGGAAGTGGAGTCCAGATCTGATGAAGTGGAAGAAATTGCTGAAACAGTGGTTACAGCTATTGTTAGTGAACATATGTTAGAAAAGAAGGAAACTGAACCTGTGTTGGAACCTCTTACTAATCCATGGGATGCTAGTGTTTGTGAGAATGAATGTGACTGTGCCATGATGGTTGCTGGTAGGGTATCACCTCCGATCTTAAAAGATTTGTGTTCAGATAAATGCATTATTGCTTTTGCTAACATAAAAGAGGTGAATGAAAACCTTAGAAACAAGATTTTAAAAGATGAAGTGCAATTTGAAAAAACTTTTAAAGAGTTGAAAAACAAATTGTTTGACAAAGAAACTGAAATCAGCAGCTTCAAACATGAACACAGCATAACCAAAGACCAACTCCAAATTATGGTAGAAAAATACCTAGTTTGCAAAAAAGAGCTTGAATCTACCTAAGTCACTTGTGAAAAATGGGTGGAGTCTTGTAAAGGTTATGAACTGATGTTGGAAAAGCAGATCAAGAGCAATGTAAAGTTCGGCATTGGCTTTAGAAAACATGACCAAACTGAAAACACTGCTGAAATTGAATCTGACTTAATTGAAGTTATCCCCACAAACATGGCTGGTCAAGAGATAAAAGTCACAGATAAAAGTGGAAACAAAATCATTTTAGAAAAACCAGAGGGGTCATCAACCTTTGAAGAGATAGAAAAATATCAATTCAAACCCACCTGGTCTGATGAATGTGACATCCTTGAAAACTTTAAGCCAATGGATTTTTCCACAATTGAGGGTGTCAAAGCACCTAAGGCTAAAGTTGTTCCTCTGAAAGACATCCCAACGGAGGTTAAAAACTCTGTTGAATCGGAAGTTGAAAAGAGGAAGAGAAGAGAAAAGGTAAAGAACCTGTTTTGTGATTTTTGTGAGAAAAGAAATCATGCTACAAAAGATTGTTTTCTTTTAAAAGCTTATGATATAAACAAAAAAGTGTCATTGAGCCTGCACCTAAGTGCACAATTTGTGGAAAAACCAACCATTTAACTCAAGAGTGTGTGTATCTCAAAACTTTTGAGGTTAAAAGAAAACAGTGCACATAAAAAACACTGGAGAGTCCATAAAAACCTTCCACTAAAAACAAACAGACTTTTGTGCTTGTCCAAACAGCTGTTACAAAACAGTTGAACAAAACCTCTGCTCCTAGAGAGGTACAAGTGACATATACACCACCATCAAACAAGTTCCCAAGAGGACATGCTCAACCATCATACCGAAAGATCCCACATGCTTATGAAGCCTACAAAAGGCCCTCTAAGCCCAAAGTGATTAGGCATCCTTTTGGTTATCAACATCTGACAAGAGATGGTTGATGTGTACAAAATGCAACATATAAATTACATCAATAGAGGCATAAAACCAACCCCTTTTTAGTACTAATGTTGGAAAAAGCACGTTTCTTTCTTTCTTTTGAATTTACAGGACCAAATGAGCTTAAAAGAACAAAAGGAACAAATAAGCAGCCAAAAACCAACATGAATACAAGAAGAAGGAATAACGTGACATGCCCGACCCCTCGGCAGCATCTCCCAAGATATAAACAAGAAGACAGAAGCTGACCACGGGGCCGTGCCCAGCCAGGCATGGGTTGTGGTCAGACCTCACACAAAAAGACATAACCTACAAAAGCTTCTATGCCCACCAAGGTGCCGTGCCCACCTCACCATGGGGCGTGGTCAACTCTCAGATTTGCAGAATCTTGATAGTACAGCGAAGACTTGACCACGGGGTCGTGTCTAGAAGCCACGGGGTCGTGTGGGGCCCTCTGTTGACAGCTGCAATTGATGAAGGAAGAGAAGGAGCTGGCCACGGGCCGTGCCCAATGGACACGGGGCCATGGCCGGGGTACTGTTCTGACTATAAATAGGTTTGATTGGTTCACTTCAAAGGCATCCCTTGGCAAACTACTTCTCTCTCACTTTGCCACCACTCCACCACCATTACAACACCAAAACCCACCACCGTCATCCATCTTTCATCCTTAGAGTGTGTAGTAGTCTCGGGATCCAAGATTGATAGTAAGAGTTCTTGTCAATCAAAGGCCATGCTTGGCTTATCTCTTACATCACTTGGTGAAGACAAGTCTTTAATGTATTACTTTTGATTTTTAATCTTTCGGCACTTTTTAATTGGGTATACATTAATGACTTTAATAACTAGTTTCTTATGTTGAAATTGAATTTTCTTTACCATTTCTTCATGATGTCATTGATTTGCTCATTCGTGTCTTTACGGTTTATATAAAGTGCGTTAACTACTTGGAAGGGGGTTAGAAGGGTGGTTTGGTAAAGTTCTTGTCTCGTTCAGTGTATAGATCCTGCGAGGACTTGGTTCAAGCTTACTAGGACATCCTTCAATGCCCCAAAGGTATTGGATGGTGGGGGTGTGAATAGCTTGAACCCCTCATATGTAAACTACTATTAAAACATTAAACCAACTTCTTGGGATTGTATCCTTGCTGACTCAAACCACTTAGCCGAGGGTAACGTCACCTTCAAAAGAGGGGCCTACCACTTTTCGCATTAATAACTTATTTAACTATCTTCAATATTCCGACCCTTTGGGATTGTATCCCTGCTGACTCAAACCACTGGGCTGAGGGTAACATCACCTTCAAAAGAGGGACCAACTACTATAAATAAAATAATCTCTTAAAAAGTCCGAAAGTGCGAAAATCATCAAAGGGTACATTAAAGAGGAGTTGGATCCAAGTGATTCTATCTGTCTATTTTTTTTTTCATTTTATTTACCTTTTAATCTTTAGATTTACTTTCATGTTTAAAAACTTTTATCAAAAATTTGGATCGATTAGAGGTTGACAATAAACTGGTATTAAAAGTTCTTGTGTCATTGGACGACCTCGGTATCTTAACAACACTATACTACACTCCTGATGGGTGCACTTGTCCTAATGTGTGTTTAGTTTTAGTACAATATCGTGTTTTATAAATTTAAAAATTGACTAATGCGTAAAACAAACCTAAAATATTAATAAAATCATATCACGCTTCACGCACACTGTTGGTGCATATTTCGTACGTCTGCCACTGTGCGAATAGTTTGATAGAGCGTGTGTTAAATATTGTATAAAATAGAGAAAGTTGGACAGGTTTTGAAAATATAAAGTCCATCCGGACGGATGACCATCCGGCCGGATGAACATCCGGTCGAATGGCAATCCGCACGGATGGACACATAGTGTAGGTGATGTCTATAAATAAGGACTTGGGGTTCCCATTTGGACAAGCTTTTGGTTCCCAGAGGGGACATGCTGTCCAACTGGTCTCGTGGTGCTGTAAACGTTGCATAATCAATAGAGACCAGATTATAAGCGACTGCTCGGTGTCGTATCTATCTTCTACTCCTTTCTTAGTCGTAATAAACGCACCGAACACGTCGTTTCGGGACCAAAGCTCCGTCAAACTCACCGGATCCTGGAATCAGCAGTGGTATCAGAGCTACGGTATCGATTTAATCGATCTAACAGTTGGTTAAATCACCCAAAGCACATCAATTTTGGGTTAAACGGGAGTTTTGACGTTAAAACAGAGAAAATCATCAAAATAAAGGTCAATTCATGGATGGATTTTGGAATTGACGACATCAATCTGTTCGGAATTGATTCGCGCACAATCCTGTGAAGTTTCATCATGAAATTCACACAAATAAAGATTCTGGATCGAAAAAACGTGATTCAGAGTGTTCTTGAGCTGTTAGAACATATCCGATCAGATGACCATCCGATCGGACGACCATCCGATCCATATCACTATCTTACTTGAAGGCTTATTAAAGGTTTATATGCTTTCAATCGGATGGCAATCCGATAGGATGACCATCCGATCCATGTCACTATGGGGTGTTTGAAAGATCAGTTGTTTTCAATCAAATGGAAAACCGATCAGATGACCATCCGATCCACAAACACATGTTTGCCCATTTTGTCCTTCGATCGAATGACAATCCGATCGGATGATCATCCGTTAGCATGCCATTCGACTAGCTGATCAAATGCCTAAAAAACCTTTTTTTGATCGCAACGACGAGGAGAGTCTCCATAAAAAAATTAGTGATTGACAATTTTTTCGGGTTTTTAACGACCAAGCTGGGTTGTTCGGGGACACCGTCTGGGGCTTCAGTGAACATATTTGATGATGCGATCACAGATTGTGAAAATTAGTGGGGTAGTCATGATAATAGTGCAGAATGTTTATCATTCAGGTTATCTTACTATTTATGGGCCAAGTTGTAAAATCCGCAAAGACGAAAAACTGATAATTGTGGTGAATTTTGAGATATTCTAGTTTGGTCAAGTTTTTCGGAGAAGAGAATTAAAAAACTGAATTCAGTTTAAGGGGGAATTCAGTAATAGAGACGTCAGAATTTGCAAAAATGAGGGGAATAAAAATTTAATTGTCGTATGTTGAAATTCAGGCATTTTTGAAATTCGTTGTGGTATTTGAAGTTTCTATCAATTGCCGGTTGAGTCTTTGTACATTCTTAGATCGAGCAAGCGGAAGGCGAGATCGTGGTGCTTACATGATATATCAAAAACTGAGCTCGGATGTGGTTTAAGTTGAAACAGAGGATGCTACATTGACTAGTTTCAAATTGGTGATTGTTCGTGAAGGTTGCAGTTTAGCAAATCAGAGGAGAGTCGTAAACTGTGCAAAAGACCTGAAGATTCATTCCAGTGGGAATTAGTGCTTTATACTGACAAAAGCAAACCCGAATAATCAATCGAGGGGGAATCTATTGTCAGATTTCAAGATACCTGATTGAAGTTGCAGAAAAGTTGAAGTTGTAGAATATTCAAACACGACTCATGGTTCTCAAAGTTTTAAAGACGATTCGACAGTGACATCCAAGGGGGAATCTGTTGGTGCATATTTCGTACGTCTGCCACTGTGCGAATAGTTAGATAGAGCGTGTGTTGAATATTGTATAAAATAGAGAAAGTTGGACATGTTTTGATAATGTAAAAGTCCATCCGGCCTGATAACCATCAGGTCGGATGACCATCCGGTCGGATGGACACATAGTGTAGGTAATGTCTATAAATAAGGATTTGGGGTTCCCATTTGGACATGCTGTCCAAGTGGTCTCGTGGTGCTGTAAACGTTGAATAATCAATAGAGACCATATTATAAGTGACTGCTCGGTGTCGTATCTATCTTCTACTCCTTTCTTAGTCGTAATAAACGCACCGAACACGTCGTTTCGGGACCAAAGCTCCGTTAAACTCACCGGATCCTGGAATCAGCACACACCAAGTTTTTGGCGTCGTTGTCGGGGACACGAGGATTTTAAGAAAGTTTAAAATCAACGACCTAATTATTTTTAGCATTTTTTCTTCTTGCCGGGGACACGAGAATTTTAAGAAAGTCTAAAATCAAAGGCCTAATAATTTTTAGCAATTTTTCTTCTTTTTAGGATTTTTTTCATTGTTTTTCAAATTCTGTAGAACTCAGCACGGGCCGTGCCCGGTCAGACACGAGGCCGTGTCCATCATCTTTACTAGCAGTATTTGTTTTCTGAGTTACAGAAGAGCAACCACGAGCCGTGGAGGTGCACCAAGGGGCAGTACTGATCTCCCCAGTAACTAGGATCCAGAAAACAACAATTGTAACACGACCACGGGCTGTGGTCATTGACTACGGGGCCGTGGTAAAAAAATATGACGGACATTTCTTTTTGTTTTGATCGCAGGACATAGAACTCAATTGCAGGGCCTGAAATCTCTACGCAGTGCATGAGCTCCAATTCCGATAAAGACATAAAAGAACCTCTAGACGAACCCGAACACTTTCTAAGAAAAAGACTAAAAGCCAACAATCAAGAGAAGGCTTCGGGGGATCGAATCCCGATGGCGGATCAACATACCCTAATGGACTACCTGCGCCCATGGTCGGTAACCTCGGAGCCGCCATCAATGCACCGAACGTCGATGCCAATAACTTCGAACTTCGGCCGCATTTGATCTAATTGCTCCAAAATTCCGCAACATTCCATGGCCTACCCGATGAAGATCCCCATTTGCATATTACCAACTTTTTGGAAATATGTGACACTTTCCGGATCAACGAAGCATCAAACGACGCCATCCGCCTCCGAATGTTCCCATTTTCACTAAAAGATCGAGCCAAGGCTTGGCTCAACACCCTCTGATGTGTGTAAAATGCAACATATAAATTACATCAAATGAGGCATAAAACTAACCCATTTTTGGTACTAATGTTGGAAAAAGTGTGCTTTTGTCTTCCTTTTATAATATCAGGACCAAATGAGCTTAAATGAACAGAAGGAACAAATATGTAGCAAAAACTAACATAAATACAAAGAAAAGGAATAAACGTGGCGTGCCCGACCCCTCGACAACATCTTCCCCAAGCAAAAGCAAAAACAAGAAACAGAGGGCTGACCATGGCCTCGTGCCTAGTGGACACGGGGGCAGTGGTCAGGTGTATGCAGAAAAAGACAAAGTTGTAGAAGCTTCTATTCCCAACACGGGGGCGTGCCCAGCTCAGCATGGGGCGTGGTTAACGCTAAGGTTCGTAGAATCTTGCAAATCTTGATAGTACAGATACGCTTCTGCACACGGGGCCATGCTCAGCGAACACGGGGGCGTGTGGAGCCTAATGTAGATAATTGCAATTAATGAAAAAAGAGAAAGAGGATGGCCACGGGGCCGTGTCCAGTGGACACGGGGCCGTTTCTGGGCTTCTGTTCAGGCTATAAATGGGGGTGCTTGGTTCACTTCAAAGGCATCCCTTGACAAACCACCTCTCTCCCACTTCACCACCACTCCACCATCACTACAACACCCACATCCACCACCATCATCCATCATCCCCCTTAGAGTGTGTGTAGTAGTCTCGTGATCCAAGATTGATCGTAAGAGTTCTTGTCAATCAAAGGCCATGTTGTCTAAGTCTCTTACATCACTTGGTGAAGACAAATCTTTAATGTAATACTTTTTATTTTTAATCTTTTCACACTTTTTATTTGGTTTTGTATTAATGACTTTAATAACTAGTTTCTTATGTTGAAGGTGAAACTTCCTTATCATTTGTCTGTGGTGTCTTGGCACTACTTTACTGTCTATTACTGTCTATATAAAGTAAAAGATTTTCACCATTCATATCTCTACGGTCTATATAGAGATATGTTGGCTACCTGGTCGGGGGTTAAGGGAATGGTTTGGTAAGGTTCTTGCCTTGTTCAGTGTATAGATCCTTCAAGGACCTGGGTCAAGCTTACTAGGACCTCCTTCAATACCCACTGGTATTGGATAGCGGGGGTGCGAATGGCTTGATCCCCTCATATGTAAACTACTATTAATACATTAAACCAGCTACTTGGGATTGTATCCCTGCTGACTTAAACCACTTAGCCGAGGGTAACGTCGCCTTCAAAAGAGGGGCCTACCACTTTTTGCATTAATAACTTTATTAATTATCTTCCAATATTCTGACCCTTTGGGATTGTATCCTTGCTGACTCAAACTACTGGGTTGAGGGTAACGTCACCTTCAAAAGAGGGGCCTATTACTATAATTAAGATAATCTCTTAAAAAGTGCAAAAGTGCGGAAATCATCAAAGGTTACATTAAAGGCGAGTCGGATCCAAGTGATTCATCTTGCCTATGTGTTTTTATTTTCAGCATTTTAGTTTTAGTTTTCATGTTTAAACCCTTTTCTAAAATTTTTGATTTGATTAAACGTTGAGGATAAACTGGTATTAAAACTTGACTAATGTGTAAAATGGGCTCAAAATTTTGGACGATCTCAGTATCATACCAACACTATACTATGCTCACGGTGGGTGCACTTGCCCATATGTGTTTAGAGTTAGTAGAATATCGTGTTTTATAAATTTAAAACTTGACTAATGTGTAAAATGGGCTCAAAATATTAATAAAAATTATATAAAATTACACACGCATCAAGTTTTTGGCGCTGTTGCTGGGGACACAAGGATTTTAAGAAAGTTAGGAATCAATGGCCTAATCATTTTTCTTTTTTTTTTTTCTTTTTTTTAGGATTTTTATAGTTTTTCTAGCTTCTACAGAGCTCAGCATGGGGCCGTGCCCGCTGAACACGCCCCCGTGCCCAATCTTTGGTACCGTGAATCCTGTTTTAAGTCAGACAGTAGCTGAACACGGGGCCGTTGATGTACTGCAAAGTACATATGTTTATAATGTATATTTTGGTCAGTTTTTAGCTATTTTGAGTCTAGTTTAGGTTAGAGTTTCGATACTGCTGACGTTAAGCTATGATTTCAGGTCCCGTTGCTTAAAGTGATGAAAAACGAGTTAGAAAGAGCAGTTTAGAGGAAAAACGGGATTTGTATGCGAGTCGGAGAGCTGAACGAACAAAGAAAAAATTTAAACAGCAGATAAGGGGCCGGCGCCGTACGCGACGCCCTAGATAAACACCCGTCGCGTATGGCGACGGGGTCAAATACGCAGAAAACTGGTTTTTCGGTTAGGTTTTGATGAGATGTTCTTTTGGGTATATATACGAAGAGAAGATGGCGTTAGAAGGGGGACAAATTTGTGAAGTCTAAAAGCTTAGTTTGGAGGTTGAAGTGTTGCGTTTGAAGAGTTTGGATCAACGGAATCATTGGTTCAAGTTCGGTTTGAAGATTGAAGACGTGCACGGATTTTGAGTTCCGTGTTTGTTTGATTTCTCTCTTTCCAAAACTTGTAACCATGAATTCTTGTTTGATTAACCTTGTTTTACGTTCGTTGATTAACATGCTTGGCTAAACGCTTAAATTGCCTAGACTACGATGAATGGATTTGAATAAAGTTTGAGCCTTTTTAGTTAATTGCATGTATTTTATGGATTAATTGTGTATTGTAAGAGGTTTGGTTTATTTATTTGGTGTATATGCGTACTTTAATTTGGTTAATTGTTATCTATTGCTTCGTGTGAATCTAGGTGGTTGTCTGCTACGGAATAGGTTCATGCTAGATCTTTGACTTTGTGTCTTTGACCTCTAGCGTGAATTGGCAAATAAACCTTAGAAGTGATAGTTAATAATCTGCTAGATTTCAGTATTCTACTAGTCCTTATAGCTGGAAGGTGCAGGGCTATTGGTAGGTCTTACCCGGCAAATTGCTTTAGACAGTCTTTGGAAAAAGTCATGCCTTAGTTGCCCCGTTGGTTTATTAGTCTATTAAGACAAGTAAAGAAATTCAAACTACCCTAGATCTATTATTGGAAAAGAGTAGGTCAATATTAGGGTACTTGTACAATAATTAGATAACCGGAAGGAAGTCTAATAACCGGTAGAATTAACGACCTAGGTAGTGCCATAAGTTTCACCTCGAGAAGGGTTGAGAGGCTTAGTTGGTGTCTTAATAGGTTTAGTATCACAAGATCCCGATTCTATAAAACATGTGGTTAACTTAATTGGTAAATTCTTAAAATCAATCCAGGATTCTAGTCTAGGTAGTCTTCGTCATCATCTAAGAACAGTCTTCATATTAGTTCGTATTCGCATAGTTTTAGTTAATAATTAGTTTGATAAATTTCCTTAGAATTTCAGTAACCCCCGCCCCCAAAAACAATGAAACAGTTTGAGTCGTGTCTGTCAAAGTCTGTTAGAGTTTAGTTAATGTAATTAGCAGAGTCTCGTGGTTTGATATCCGGACTTGCTTAGGTCGTACTACAGTGATCGGTACACTTGCCGATTGTGTGGTTTAGGTCGAGTCTAGATTTAAAGCTTTTTAGTGTCTAGCTTAGAGAGTCTAAAGTAATTAATTTTAGTAGTCTGTTCAGCACACATCAAGTTTTTAGCGCCGTTGCCGGGGACTCTTGGCAATTGCGTTTATTAGCTTTGATAGACTTAATTGACATATACGTGCTACATGTTCTGTTTTGTTTTAAGTCTTATTTTTATTTTGAGTCTTAGTGACTAGTGTCTGTTTTTCTCATTTTTAGGTTTTTTCTTGTAGTGGATGCCACATCTGCGCTCGCACGGACCACCGCCGAAGCCACCAGTTACAGAGTCATCGTCTCGAGTGGGACAAGGCTCACAGGTTAGTACTTCATCTTCTTCTCTTTCTAATTTCCCAAATTACGATACCACCCCGTTAACCCCCCCCCCCCCCCCCCCCACCTCCCTCACCACACCATTCACCTAAAGTTTCTCCACCCGATAGTCCCACTTCTAGCACCTCAGTTCACATAAACTTATAACCAATGGCCAATCCAAGACAGACCGTCCATCAACAAGCCACCCAAGGCTTCACTGGTCTCGCTTCACCCATCACCGTTCCACCCATAGTAAACGAGAACTCATGGCATTTTCCCTCGTATGCCATGCAAGCCATCACCAATAACATCCAGTTCCACGGTCGTGAGGACGAGGACGCCCCCACCCACGTAAACCGTTTCTCTCGTATGCTCGCCACGTTTAGCCTTCATGGAGCCCCAAACGATGCTACATATTTACAGCTCTTCCCCTTTTCACTTGCCGCTCGTGCTCTACTTGGTTTGATTCACAGCCAACCGGAATTTTTACCACTTGGGAGGGCCTCCGTCAAGCCTTTTTGAACAAATACTTTCCACCCGCTAAAGCCTCACGTCTTCGCGATCAGATTCACTCATTCCACATGGAGCCCGACGAGCCCTATTACCTTTCTTGGGAGCGTTTTCAAAACCTTGTCGCTCGATGCTTTCAGCATGGTCTTTCTGATTGGGCCCTTTGCGAGAAATTTTATAACGGTCTCACCCAAGAGACTCGTGATCGTTTTGACACTAATGCGGGAGGTCATATGATGGGAATTCTTACTGTTGTCGAGTGTTTAGAGCGTTTTGAGAGCTTTGCCCAATCTCAATCTTAGTCGCGAGTTGATCGATGGTATCCAAGTGGCAATTTAAATACCACTACTAGTGCACCCATTCGTGGGGTGAGCCATATCACTATGGATCCTAATATAGCCGTCGTGTTGGAAAACGTCACTAGAGAGCTCAAGGAGATTAAGGCAAAGGTTGATAAGTGTGAGTTTTGTCGAGGGGGTCACGATACGAGTGCGTGTCCTTTGTTAGTTGGTGAGGAGCAGGCCGATTTCATGGGAGGGGGTCAAGGTAGAGGTCAATCTAGTGGATTTGGTAGTAATTTTAATTCGGGTTGGCGTAATAATACTAATTTCAATAATAATAATAACTTTCGTTCCACCGGTAACCCCCCTGGTTTCCAATTAGCTCAAAATCCAAACAGGGGACAGGGTTCATTCTTTGGTGGGGGTTCAAATGGGCAGTTCAATAAGGGGTTCAATGGGCAGGTCAGGGATGGGGGGTCAAATAATCAGATTCCACCAGTTCAGGGCTCAAATAGTGATTTAGGGGGTAGTCTTGAGAGGATAGAGGCCATGATAAGCCAGTTAGTCGTTAAGGACCAAACCACCCAAAAGATCCTTACCGAACACGACCTTATGCTTAAGAACCACCAAGCCTCTTTCCAAGACCTTCAAAGGGTCGTAGGTGACATGTCTAGGAAGCTTGAGGAGAGGTTGCCCGGTCAATTTGCGGGTAACACCCAACCAAACACTAACGCCCATGCCAAAGCCATTACCACTCGTAGTGGCAAAACCACAGGGAACCCGAGAGTTGAGGAGAGACTGGTAGAAGAGGATGAGGAGATTGTAGATGAAGAAATCGAGATGGAGGCTCCCGACAAAGTGCAACCGAGGCTAGACCCAGCAAGTACCGCACAGACCGGTGAGCCTCATGGAGAGAAGAGAATAGAGAAACCACTCGTAGACATTAGACCTTCTCCACTCGTAGATCATTCGCGAGTCCCATTTCCTATACGTCTTAGGAACCAAAAGTACTCCAAGGAATATGGGCAATTCCTAGATATCTTTAAGCAATTGAAGATTAATCTACCTTTCATTGAGGCACTCCAATCTATGCCCAGGTACACGAAGTTCTTAAAGGACCTTCTTAGAAACACGGAGAAGTTGGGGGAGTTGTCGAATGTTCCATTGAACGGAGGGTGCTCCGCAGTCGTTCTGAATAAGCTTCCGGAGAAGCTCACCGATCCCGGCATTTTCACCATTCCATGTCTATTCGGTAGTAACACCAATACTCGAGCCTTAGCCGACCTAGGAGCCAGTATCAACTTGATCCCCTTTTCTCTCTACGGGAAGCTAGACTTAGGCGAAGTTTCACCTACCCGTATGACATTATCTATAGCTGATCGATCCGTGAAATACCCGAGGGGTATTGTCGAGAATTTGTTTATTAAGGTCGACAAGTTTGTTTTTCCCGCTGATTTCGTCACTCTCAATATGGAAGCTGATGAGAGAGTTCCTATCATACTTGGTCATCCGTTTTTGCGTACCGCTAAAGTCCTCGTAGATGTCTTCGATGGTAAGATCACACTGAGAGTCGGTGAGGAGAGAGTCACCTTTGAGATCGATCGTTCCATGAACCACCTAAGTGGTTCCGATGAATATAGTGGTCCTTGCCATTCCGTCTATTTCTTGAACTCATTCATCTCATGTGTTGACCAATGTCTAGAGTACATTAGTGGAGCCGACTTACTAAGAGGAGAGACAGTTGAGGAGGGGTCGTTAAGGTTGGAGGAAGTAGAAGATGAGGGGATTCCTTTGATTCCCGAAGCGCTAGCCGTTAGTGATGACACCACCCAACCCCCACCCTTAGAGCTTAAGGTCCTTCCATCTCATTTAGAATATGCCTTTTTAGGGGAGGGTTCCGAGCTACACGTCATCATCTCATCGAAGTTGGAGGATAGGGAAAAGTTGAGGTTGTTGGAAGTGTTGATGTTAGGATTTGAGTTTCTTATGATTGTGTTTTACGTTTGATAATGATGAAGATGAACAAGTATTGTAGCAGAAACAAAACATGGAAACAAAATTTCATACACAATCAAACAGGAAAATTGCTTTCAACACACAAGTTTATCATTGAACCAAATGATTGAAGTTATTTCAAACACTAATTACAATTGCATGCATGTATCACAAACTCCTCCTCAGCCTGAGCTCACAATGAATTGTTCGTGCAGGAAGACAAGTGGTGAAAGAGCTAATAGAACAGTACAGGGTATTGTTCTATTTATAGGCACGAGCAAACCACTGAAGCATCTTAGCTGACATCACCATGAAAGGGACATCTAACCTCCTAACAACCTGTAACTACTGATCTAATACAACAACTGTTTAGCTAACTACTTATTACATTACAATACAAAGAATAGACTAAACTACTGCTTTCTCTTTCCACTGTTGTGACTCCAGCAGTACTTTACTTCTTCAGCAGTGCTTGACCCATAACAGTAGATTGATCATCAGGGCTTTAGTCTTCATCAGTCTTTATACCTGATCAGTTGTTTGTAGAACAGCAGTTGTATACCAACAGTGGATAAAGGCCATCAGTTGTTAGAAACACTTTCAAGGGGAGAGACTTGCATACAGCATCTGCTTATTCTGGATCCACTGCTCTGATCCAATTTTGGCTTTAATCAACTGTTCCTTTGGTAGGGTTTAATCCCAACAATCTCCCCCTAGAACAGATGATGCCCAGATTTATGTGGAAAGAGTTTCATACCAGGCTCTAGGTGCTTGTTTTAGTCCATACAAAGCTTTATTTATCTTGTAGACATGATTTGGATTAAATGGATCCTCAAAGCCTGGAGGTTGAAAAAAATAAACCTCTTCTTGAATCTTACCATAGAGGAATGCACATTTGATATCCATTTGATACACCTTGATGTTGTGGTTGACAGCAAAGGCCAGGAATAATCTGATAGCTTCTAATCTTGCTACTGGGGCAAATGTTTCATCATAGTCAATGCCCTCTTCCTGTCTGAACCCTTGAACCACAAGCCTAGCTTTATTTTTGACAACAATACCCCTTTCATCAGTTTTATTTTTGAAGACCCACTTTGTGCCAATAGGACTCACACCCTCTGGCAGTGGTACAAGCTCCGAAACTTGTTGTCTTCTAAACTGTTGGAGCTCCTCTTGCATGGCTTCTACCCAGCTGTTGTCTTTTAGTGCCTCTTGGTACTTGACTGGCTGATGGAGAGATAGGAAACCAGCAAAAAGACAGATGTTTTGGGATTCCCTTCTCTGATGTTGCCAATGATTTGGTCAGGTGGATGAGACTTCAAGAAGATTAGATCTCCTTTGTATGGAACAATGGCATTTAATGGTGAAGGGTGTAGATGTGAATCATCTGAGCTAACCACTGCTGGTGACTTTGATGATCCAGCAGTGGTTTCAAATGGAGGTGGAGGAATAGGAGGAACATATGTGAAACCTTGTTGACTTTTATCCACTATTTGATGGCTTTTGTCAACAGTGGTTGATTATGATGGGCTACTTTGGTCAACAACTGTTGAGGTAGCAGTGGATGAGCTTTGACAGTTGTTTTGAACATCTGCTGCTCTTCCAATTGAAGCAGACTTTTTTTGAGGAATGATGACTTCATATCCATAGTCTGATGGAGGATTTTCTGATGGACCTGCATTGTTAGTCTTGACAACAACACCTTCAAATGTGAATTTATCAAGATCAAATAATTCTGCAGGGTTTGCTGGGATTTTCATTGATGAAAGTTCATTGAACTTCACATTCAAAGTCTCTTCCACTGTCTTAGTCCTTGTGTTAAACACTTTGTAGGCCTTAGCAGTGGTCGAGTATCCTAGATGATAACCACAATCAATTTTGGCTGCAAACTTTGAGATAGAATCTTTTAAGTTTAAAATGAAACATGGGCAGCCAAAAACTTTGAAATATGAAATCAATGGCTTTATTTTATACAACAGTTCATAAGCAGTCTTTTGATGTCTAAGGTTGATTAAAACTCTGTTCTGGACATAGCAAGCATTGTTTACTGCCTCTGCCCAGAAAGTTAATGGCAAACCTGAATCAGCAAGCATAGTTCTGGCAGCCTCAATCAAAGTCCTGTTCTTTCTTTCAACAACCCCATTTTGCTCTGGTGTTCTTGGAATGCTATACTGCCTTACAATTCCTTTTGACAGACAGAATTCATCCAACTCCTTATTTCTGAACTCTGTGTCATTATCACTCTTGAAGACTTTTACTGGCAAGTCAAACTGCTTTTCTACCTGTGTAACAAAGTCTTGCAGAATGCCTGCAGTCTCATCTTTGGAGTGTAAAAAGTAAGTCCATGTAAACCAAGAAAAGTCATCAACAATAACCAAACAATATATTTTCTTCCTAAGACTCATGACTTTAACTGGGCCAAACAAATCCATGTAAAGCATTTGCAAGCACTTGGTTGTATTGGACTCTTCAATTGATTTATATGAGCTTTTATGTTATTTTCCTTTTAGGCAGGAAACACAATGTTCAGGACAGGTGAACAGTTTTTGAGGTAAACATCTTACTAACCCCTATTTTGAAATAGCAGTGATTGTCTTGAGATTTGTGTGCCCCAATCTCCTGTGCCATAATTCTGTCTCTTTGTTAGAGGCAGCTGAGAACAGACAAGCATCAGTCATGGGGCTCTCTTTTGACATATCCACCACATAAACATTGCCACTCCTTTAAGCAACAAGTTGGGTTTTTCATTTTTTTATTATTTCGTCAATCTTTTCAACCATTTCTGGTTCAACAATCCTACAACACTCCTTTGTAAAGAATGAGCCATAGCCCTTATCACTCATTTGAAAGACACTTAGGAGATTGAATTTGAGATTGTCTATCATATTGACATTTTCAAACTTAACTTTACCAGACTGAACTGTACCAGACCCCAGAACCTTCCCTTTACTATTATTACCAAAGGATATATCACCCCCTCAATGAGTTTTGAAATCTTTGAGTAGGGCTCTACATCCTGTCATGTGCCTGGAGCCTCCACTATCTACATACCAAAGACTATCTAAGCATGCAGAAGCTCCCTACACATCAAGTAAAAGGTTAGTTCATTAGGGTCTCCAAAGCCAATAAGGCTTTGGATGGGGTCTCAACAGTGTCTAGGTTAAGTTTAGGTGGATGGACAGTGGTTAGCTCAGGGGTTTGGACAGTTTTAGAACTGTTTTTCTCTAACCACTGTTGGGGGTCTTGCCCTATCAGCTGTTGATACCCAAAGGGATGCCTGTTCACTCTTGGTTTAGAGGGCCTTTTGTAGGCTTCAGAGACATGTGGGACCCCTGGGTATGGTGGTTAACCTTTACCTCTTAAGTATTGGTTAGTAGGGGGTGCATCAGTCACCTGAACATCTCTTTTAATAGAGGTTTGGTTCAGCTGTTTTGTAACAGTTGTTTGAACTGGCACAAACAGTGGTTGATTCTTGGTGAATTTGACAGATGAATTTGATGAACTCAAGGATGTTTTTGCATTGTACTCATTCTTTTTACATCAAAGGATTTGAGATACACACATTCCTGAGTTTTGTGGTTTGATTTACCACAAATGGTGCAGCTCTCAGCAAGTATAATAAGACTTGTTTTTGTTGATATCATATGCTTTTAGATGAAAACAGTCTTTTGTTAGATGATTCTTCTTTTCACAGAAATCACAAAACAGGTTTTTGATCTTTTCTTTTCTTCTTCTCAGACTCCTTTGCAACAGAGTTTTGAACTACTATTGGGATGTCTTTGAGAGGAATGACCTTTACTTTAGGAGCTTTTATACCATCAGTGCTTGTGAAGTCCATAGGCTTAAAGTTTTCAAGAATGTCACACTCATCAGACCATGTGGGTTTAAATTGGTATTTCTCAATTTTCTCAAAAGTTGAGGACCCCACATATCTTTCCAGAGTAATTTTGTTACCAAGTTTGTCAGTTATTTTAACTTCTTGGCCATTCTTGTTGGTTGGAATGATTTCAACTAAACTAGCTTGATTTGCAGCATTGTTTTCAACTTAGTCATTTTTTCTAAACCAAATGCCAAATTTCACATTACTTTCGAGCTGTTTTTCAAGCATAATCTCATAACCTTTACAAGATTCCACCCATTTTCACAAGTGATCTGGGTGGCAGGCATGATATTTTTCTATCATTGTCTGGAGTAGCTCTTTGGTTATGCTATGCTCTTGTTTAATGCCGCAAAGTTCACTTTCTTTTTCATTCAACTTGTTTTTCTGTTCTTTTAATGACTTTTCAAATTGAACTTCAGATGTTAACACCTTATCCCTAAGGTTTTCATTCACCTTTTTAATGTTAGCAAATGCTATAATGCATTTGTTTGAACACAAATTTTGAAGCACCTAAGGTGATACCTTGGAAGCAGCCATCATGGCACAATCACATGGATGATCATTTTCTTCATCAGCTTTCTCTTCTTTCTCACCTTGTTTCTTTTCCTTTTCTTCTTCTTCTTTGGACCAGGGGTCTGATAGTGGTTCCAACAGAGGTTTTGAACTTTCACCCAATAGTACTTCATCAACAACAGCAGTAACCACTGCTTCAGCAATTTTGTCCACTGTTTCAGCCCTTGATTATTCTTCTCCAGCTTCCAGTCCCTCCGGTATAGTCTCCAAAGCTACAAAACAAATATCATTACCAGAAGCAGTGCCTTGAGCATACAGTGCAAAATTTTCATCTCCTAACTCCTCAGGTAAACTTCTCCAGTCAACCAGCCCTTGTGTGAAAAAGCTTTATTGATCTGGTTGAACCACTGTTGGTGCAGTTTGTTGAAGTGCAACTTGTTGCACCTGAACCTGGGGAGCAGGGGCTTGGACATACTGAATTTGGGGAACAGTGGTTTGAACATAATGCACAGGAACAGGGGTTGCAGCATAATGAGCAGTGTTAACATGGGCTGCAGGGGTATATTGGGCATAGTGCACAGTGCTTTGGTTTTGTGATCTAGGGTTTGAGCTGGGATGAGTAATAATTGGACCAGTGGTTTGACTCCTGCATTCCCTAGTAAAATGACCTGGCCTATTGCACTTATAGCACTTGATCTTGGACTTATTCAACCCCACTTTTAGATTCCCATGTAACCCTGGGAATTTTCTACTTGTCCTTTTGTAAAATTTGCTAGTTCTAACACTTAGCAATGCCAATTGATGCAAAATGTCCATTTCTTGAAGGTCAGTTGGATCAAAATGCTATAAGTCATAGAGTTCAAAGCACAGATTATTAGAGTTCTGGCTTTCTCCATTTGCTGTGAAAGCAAAATTGGAAGAGTGAGGATCAGAGTTGAAATTTGCACCAGCAGTTATGTCAATAAAATGATCATAACTCTGATCCTTACTGCTGCCGGACTCTTCCTGACCCAGAAGAGCTATGTTGCCAAATGTGTAGTCATCTGCAACTTTGCCAGACTCTTGCAACTTCTTTTTCTGGTTTAACTCTCTTTCGTAGGTTAGGAGTCTACCATGAAGTTGGGTCAGTGTCAGATCTCTGAACTCAACAGAGTTTCTGGTCACAAATGCAATGGTGTCCCATTTATCAGGAAGTGATCTTAAAAACCTGCTATTAACGGTTGATTTTGGAAATTCAGTTTTAACAAGTTTTAGTTCACTTATGAGACAACTGAATCGCTCAAACTACTGTGTCAATGTTTCACCCTTAACGTGACAAAAGGTTTCATACTGTTGGTTCAGAATTTCCTTGTTGTTTTCAATAACTTCTTCAGTACCCCCAAACTGTTCCTTCAATGCAACCCCCATAATTCCTTGGCACTGTTACAGTGTAACAGTCCAGCATAGATTTCAATGGGTAATGCAGAAGCAACAATGCTAAATGCCTTGGCATCCAATTCAAATTTCTGGAAATCCAATTCAGTAAAGTTTTCAACCTTTTTAGGTTCATACTTTCCAGGATCCTCAGCACTCGCACCATTGGAACGTGTGGTCCAAAGATAACCGACTTCCAACATCCGGTATTCTATTGAGAAAGGATGTGACCCATCCTTCACTGCCAGATGTTGTACTCATTTTGCTTCAGCATGGGTGGTTTAAAGAGAGAACCGATGTTATTGTTCATATCTTGTGATTGTGAAGTCATCCTGGTTGTTTTACAGGCACTGGTTAATCAACTTTGATCGTAATTAACCCTTACTCTGTTTTTCAACGAAATGAACAATTTAACAGTATCAGTGATTATGAGCTGAACTATTAATGTCAAAATGACTGTTAGATCAAATTTGACTGTACGAGCTCTGATACCAATTGTTAGGATCTGAGTTTCTTATGATTGTATTTTACGTTTGATAATGATGAATATGAACAAGTAATTGCAGCGAAAACTAAATATGGAAACAAACTTTCATACACAATCAAAAAGGAGAATTGCTTTCAACACACAAGTTTATCATTGAACCAAATGATTGAATTTATTTCAAACACCAATTACAATTGCATGCATGTATCACAAACTCCCCCTCAGTCTGAGCTCACAATGAATTGTTCGTGCAGGAAGACAAGTGGTGAAAGAGCTAATAGAACAGTACAGGGTACTATTCTATTTATAGGCACGAGCAAACCACTGAAGCATCTTGGCTGACGTCACCATGAAAGTGACATCTAACCTCCTAACAACCTGTAACTACTGATCTAATACAACAACTGTTTAGCTAACTACTGATTACATTACAATACAAAGAATAGACTATACTAATGCTTTTTCCTTCGAATGTTGTGACTCCAGCAGTACTTTACTTCTTCAGCAATGCTTGACCCATAACAGTAGATTGATCATTTGGGCTTTAGTCTTCATCAGCCTTTATACTTGATCAGTTGTTTGTAGAACAGCAGTTGTATACCAGCAGTGGATAATGGCCATCAGTTGTTAGAAACACTTTCAAGGGGAGAGACTTGCATACAGCGTCTGCTTATTCTGGATCCACTGCTCTAATCCAGTTTTGGCTTTAATCAACTGTTCCTTTGGTAGGGTTCAATCCCAACAGTTGAAGGCCTACAAAGAGGCCATTGCATGGAGGTTGTCCGACATTAAGGGCATAATCCCTTCCTATTGCACTCGCCTAATTCTCATGGAGGACGATTTCAAGTGGTGGTGCAACCCCAAGGGCGCCTCAACCCAAACATGCAAGAGGTAGTGAAGAAGGAGGTTCTAAAACTCCTAGATGCCGGGATGGTATATCCCATCTCAGATTCGCCATGGGTGAGTCCCACTCAGGTTGTCCCTAAGAAGGGATGGATGGCCGTTGTCATGAATTCCAAGAATGAGCTTATCCATTCTTGTACGGTCACAGGTTGGTGAGTGTGCATCGATTACCGGAAATTAAAAGATGCCACCCGAAAGGACCACTTCCCATTGCCCTTTATCGATCAGATGTTGGAGCGTCTCGCGGGTAAACAATTTTATTGTTTTCTCGACGGTTTTTCTGGTTACTTCCAGATCCCTATCGTGCCGGAGGATCAGGATAAGACCACAATCACATGCCCCTATGGCACTTACGCGTACCGACGCATGCCGTTTGGGCTATGTAACGCTCCAGCTACCTTCTGGCGGTGCATGGTTTCCATATTCCAGGATATGATTGAGAGTTCCATAGAGGTTTTCATGGACGATTTTTTCGGTCTATGGTAACTCGTTCGATGAGTGTTTGAGGAATATTAAGAGGATGTTGAAGAGGTGTGTTGAGACGAAGCTGATGTTGAATTGGGAGAAGTGTCACTTCATGGTGACTGGAGGTATTGTTTTAGGTCATAAGATCTCGAGGGATGGGATAGAGGTGGATCGTGCGAAGATAGATACCATTAGCAGGTTGCCTCCACCCACTAGCGTTAAGTCGATCCGATGTTTTCTTGGTCATGCGGGCTTCTATGGACGCTTCATTAGGGACTTCTCTAAGATCACTCGCCCCATGACCCATCTTCTAGAGAAGGACGTTCCATTCGTCTTTGACGAGGAGTGTCTTAAGGCCTTCAACTTTTTGAAGGAACAACTTGTGAGTGCACCTATTCTTATCTCGTCCGATTGGAGCTTGCCGTTCGAGCTCATGTGTGATGCGAGTGACTATGCCATTGGGCCGGTATTAGGACAAAGAAGGGACAAGCAATTCCGCCCCATTTACTACACGAGCAAAACTTTAAATGATGCTCAAGAGAACTACACCACCACGGGGAAAAAACTCTTAGCCATAGTTTTCGCATTCGACAAGTTCCGCTCGTACCTCGTGCTCTCCAAGACCATTGTGTTCACCGAACACTCTGCGTTGTGTTTTCTTTTCCAAAAGAAAGATGCCAAACCCTGACTTATTCGGTGGATTCTCTTGCTTTCCGAGTTCGACATCGAGATTAGAGATAAGAGGGGGGCCAAAAACTTAGCAGCCAATCACCTTTCACGTTTAGAGGACCCTAGGAGAGAGGAGATTCGTGAGGAGGAGATAGGAGATACATTTCCTCATGGGTCGATTGAGTTTGTAGAGGTCGAGAAGGAGGGATTGCCATGGTTTTGTGATTTGGAAAATTATCTTTCGAGTGGTAATATTGTAAAGGTAATGACCACACAGCAGAGAAGGAAGATCCTTAGTGAGTCAAAGAAGTATGTGTGGGACGATCCGTTTCGTTTTAGAATAGGGGGAGACAAGATTCTTAAGCGATGTGTGTCGAGAGAGGAGGGTTTGAATATCCTTAAACATTTGCATGAGGGTCTAATGGGAGGCCACCATGGTGCATACGCCACCGCACAAAAGGTGTTCGATTGTGGATTTTATTGGCCTAACGTACTTCGTGATGCCGTTGAGTTCGTGAAAACATGTGACGCTTATCAACGAACCGGTAACATTTCAGCCAAAGACGAGATGCCTCAAAACCCAATCCAAGTGTTGGAGGTTTTTGATGCTTGGGGCATTGCTTTCATGGGACCCTTTATCGTCTCAAAAGGGAATCGTTATATACTTGTGTCAATCGATTACGTTTCTAAGTGGGTTGAGGCTCAAGCTCTTCCAATGAATGAAGCTCGAGTAGTATTGAGTTTCCTCAAGAAACTCTTTTCCCGCTTCGGTACACCAAAGGGTTTAATCAGTGACCGTGGTACTCACTTTTGCAACGCATTGATGGAAAAGTTGCTTGCACGCTACGGAGTCACTCATCGTTTGTCTACCGCATACCACCCACAGACGAGTGCTCAAGTGGAGAACGCGAATCGCGGTATCAAACGTATTTTAGAGAAAACCGTAAAAGAATTGAAAGGATTGGGCCGACAAACTTGACGACGCATTGTGGGCGTTTCGCACCGCTTACAAAACACCTTTAGGAACCACACCATTCATGATCGTCTATGGAAAAGCTTGTCATCTTCCCGTAGAGCTAGAACACCGAGCACTTTGGGCATTAAAAACCGTTAACCTTGACATGACCGAAGCCGCTAGGAAACGTTTCTTTCAAATCCATGAGCTTGAGGAGCTTAGGGATGCGGCTTATGCTTGATCTTTGGGCATTAAGGAGAAAACGAAAGCCCTACATGATCGTAAGTTAAGGAAGATCAAAGAATTTAGTAAGGGTGATAGAGTGCTTTTCTACAATTTGAGATTGAAGTTGTTTGCGGGGAAGTTGAAGTCGAAATGGTCGGGACTGTATATGGTTCATTATGTGTTTCCATATGGAGCAGTTGAGATTATGGATGAGTCCGATGGCCGGAGTTGGAAGGTAAATGGCCACCGTTTGAAGCACTATATTGGGGGAGTGATAAATAAGAATGAGATGGAGGAAACTCCTCTCGAAATTCCACCAAAAGCCACCACTTAGTGTTTTGGGTGAAAACCCAAGTGTACATTTTGTACTGTTTGTATAAGAGTCGTAATTCGAGTCCTTTTTTTTACAGTATTTTGGTAGATTGTCAGTCTTTATTTTGTGTCGTTGAGAATTTCGCAGGTTTCATCACCGCTACGGAACGGAGAAAGCATGAGAAAAGAGGTCTCAGGTATGTTTGTTTAACACTTAGAAAAAATTTTGGGGGTTTTGGATGGCTGGGAAAGTGATTGAAATTTTTTCTAACGCATTGAGGGACAAAATTTTCGAAACATTCTGTAAAAAATAGACCCTGGCGTCGCGCTACACCACGGGGTCAGGTCAAAATTCATTTTTTTAGACCCGCCGCCATACGCGAGGCCCCCAAGCCTGGCCCGTAGCGCTACTCGAGGCCCTTTTGACCTGGTTCAAAGTTGTTTTTGGCCCTTATTGCTGCATATTACTTCCTTTTCTCCTAAAACGACCTAGCCACCATAACTCACTCATTTCTCCACCAAATTCCACCATTTTTCTTCCTACTTCACCACAATCACTTTCCCTACGATTCCCACCATCACTTTCACCCGAATTCGTGATAGGTTTTCGCGTTTTCGATAAGTTCGAGCACCACAAGTTCCAAGTTCAAATTTTTCATGCTAAATCCGACTCCAAGGTATGTTTTCTGTGATTTCTCGTTAGTAGGTAACTTCATTTTTCATTTGTAAGTGTCAGGTCAGTCGTATTATAGGTCTAGGGTTTGGGTGGTTTGTTAAAGTTGTGATCTTTGATGTTTTTGATAATGTTAGTAGGCTGCGGTCGGGTTTGTTTGGGATGGTTATACATAATGTGGATTGTGGATGGTTCGGGTTGGTTTGTTTGCGGTTGTTTGAGGATTGTGGGGTATGTTTGGACAATTGGGCCACTAGTTCGACTGCGGTGGGGTTTGTTTGGCTAACACTAAAAGGTTTTTGTCAAAAAAAATAAGTTTTTGAACTGATTTTGCAAATCCAATTAGTTGTCAAAATGAGTTTTGTTCCACAAAATGTCACACTTTTGGTTTCAAAGTTTCATACTCTCACTTGTTTAGCCTAAATGTCGGGATATTTGGGCACTTATGCTTAATTGAGGACAATTAACGTGCCGGGAGGAGATAGTGTACATTGAGTCTTGAGTCGTTGGAGTCATCGAGTCTTGCTAGTTTAGTTCTTAGAGTCAAGTGTCGGGTTTACTAATATGCATGTACAAGTTCACGACATCTTGCCCATACTCAATCTCCATTCGGGCAAGTTTGTGTTTAACTTACGCTGTTGTAAACGGCAACCCATGTTTTTCTTCAACTGTATCTTCGATTTCAGTCGCAAACGTAATGCTATACGGCTGTTTCCAAATTTAAAATTGTAAATAAAAAAATTTAATTAGTTTGTGTTTGTTTGATTCGTATCGCTTAAATCCTTCGTCTTTGCAGGAACATGTTAGGTGAAGGTTCGTCCATTAACCCAAGAAAAGGAAGATCAAATATCGAGGTCGAGATCAGAGAGTTTATGCTCGACTTGAAAGGGTGGTCGATCACCCAATCTTAGATTTTGAAGAAGACAGTGAAGAAATAGAAAAGCTAGTGAAATATTTGAAAACTAATCTTCTGGAACATCGCACCATCGATTGGGAATGGTTGCAGGGCATGGGGGTCCGTGAGCGTGTAGAGAACTTGCTTGGGCCGAGACTGAGAGCGGCATTGGATTGCCATTGGCCATAGCATACAGAGCTGACACTCGAGTTTCATTGTACTTTTTTATCACAAAGAGGGTACTTTTGCTGAGAAGAATGCATTTTGGTTTTCATTGGCCAGGAATGTGTATGAGATGAGTATTGCTGAGTTTGGAGTAGCTTTGGGTTTCTATACTGAGCAGGAAGTGTAGACAGATCAGTTTGTTAGTGGGTTGAGAGGTGTATACAATCATGTGCTAGAAAATTGTTTGGGTCCGGATGAGTTGACTAGATTCTGGGAGACAATTTCTACTGCACCGTTCGCCGGCATGAACCTTATCTCTACGGTTCGTGATCCAGTCTATAGGTATATTCTTAAGGTGTTGGCAACTACAGTTGTGGCAAGAAGGTCGGGTGAAAACAAGGCTAATTGGTTAGATATCTTTGCCTTGATGTGTATGGTTGAGAAGCGGAATTGGAACCTGGCGAGTTTCTTCACCTGGTCTTGCAACCGACCTCGCAGAGGGGGAAACCGGGCAGCGATGGATCTTGGGTCGTATATTACTAGGTTGGCGACTAATTTGGGTACTTTCACGTAATATAAGTTGGGGCATATGAGGGAAAATGTTCCGATGACTTACTAGAGTGTTGGGGATCTACAGTAAGCGGGTATTTTATCATATTCGGATCCGCCGGAATGGGAGGTCAGACCGGGTGCACTGGTTCAGCCGCCAGCAGGTACTGAGGCGGCTAATGTCTTACAGGGTGTTTTTCTGATACGTCAGCAAAGGCCTAGGCAGCGACATGAGATTCCAGCTTAGCAGCACCCACTTCGCCAGCCCCCAGAGCCATGACCCGATCCATTCACTCATGAAGTTGTTTATGTCCTTAACGAGCAGCTTTTCGATCAGCTAGAGGAAAGAATGAGAGTTGATCATCAGTGGACAATGCAGAGCCACCACCGCCAGGATGGCATGCTTAGGTATATGATGTCAGGTATGAAACTGAATGTGCCTCCACCTTTTTCCGGATTACTTACATCGTCGGTTTATGGTGGTGAGCATCAGGCTTCGTATGTCTATGGACAGTATCCGGGGTATGATCAGTGGGGTGGACAGAGTGGTTATGGTTATGGTGGCCAGTATGGATAGCAGCAGGCAGTTCAGGTGTGCAGCAGATGGATGAGGAAGACGATGAGTGATGGATATGGATTGAACCGGCATATATCCTTTTATGGCTATTTTATTTTTATGTTGTTTTAACAGTTCGATTGGGTTGTATTAGTAAGACAGTATGTTTTTATGTTTCTCTTGAACTTTGGATGGTGGTACTTTGGATATTTGGTAGTAGTTTGTTTGGTATGGTATGTTTGATTTAGGTTGATGTTTGCTGAGCACGTTCGGTATTGGAGGGCATTTATGGAATTGACTGGCACGGTGACTGTCTCACATTTTTCGAGCTAAGTGTTTTTCATTGTAGAGTTTTGTATTTTTGTATTTTTTTTAGTTTTGATTTCGTAGGTAGTTTCTAGTTTTGTTCATTTGAGTCTTGTTCTACACTTGCATTAGGGACAATGCAAATCTCGAGTGTGGGGATAGGACATTAGAGTCGTAGTGTAGTTAAATCTTTTAGTTAAAAAAATGAAGAATGAAAATGTCTTTTGAATTTGAGTTTGCAAAATAAAGACGGAAAATGATAGAAAAGATGGGTTTTTATTCGGGTTATAATAATAATAATAATAATAATAATAATAATAATAATAATAAGAGATAAGAATCGTCATGCTTGTGTCTAGTTTGGGATATGTGAATAGGCCCGGTTTGGTTCTAGGTTCCTTTGATCCTAATATACCTTAATGGTCGGTTCGCAAGTGGGTGCTCATCTAGGAAAAATGGGAAATTGAAACCGCCGATAATAGTATAAGGAATGCCGTTATAAGTCAAAACCGTTAGAATTTTTTATCATGAAAAAAAGAGAAATATAAATATACATATATATATATAGAGAAAAAATATATATAGAAAAAAATGAGCTAGAAACTGAATGAAAGTAGCACAGGCATATGTAATCTTGGTTGGGGATATCGACTCTACAACCGGAATGCCTCTGGGGTGTGTGAAATCGAAACTGCAAAAAAGTTTACCGACGCCTATTATAATGTGGGTTGGGGATAACGACTCTACAGCCGGAATGCCTCTGGGTTAGGTAAAGCAACGTCTAAGCTCAAAAGAAAAGAAGAAAATGAAAAAAAATTGATTTTAAATTCTCTTATTTTTGATATAAAACGGTTAGGAATTGGTCTAGTGATCGTTCCTTTTGTTCCATAAGCTTAAGGCGGGATTAGATGGACCGTGGCTTCTAGTGTGAGACCCTAGGTAGATTGACCGTATTTGAACTTAAATTGCAAGATAAGGGCGTGGAAGTGGATTCGGGTTTAAAGGGACAAATATATTTGGAATCGTGGCTAACACAAGTTTCGACTTTAATAAATATACATAGGTTTTAGCACGATTATTTGCATATCACTGATTCCGTTTGCATATATCTTTTTCGAGGATGAAAAAAATGCTAAGTGTGGGGATGTTTGATGTACTGCAAAGTACATATGTTTATAATGTATATTTTGGTCATTTTTTAGGTATTTTGAGTCTAGTTTAGGTTGGAATTTCGATACTGCTGACGTTAAGCTATGATTTCAGGTCCCGTTGCTTAAAGTGATGAAAAACGAGTTAAAACGAGCAGTTAAGGGGCTGACGCCGTACGCGACGCCCTAGAGCAACACCCCTCGCATATGGCGACGGGGTCAAATACGCAGAAAACTGTTTTTTCGGTTAGGTTTTGATGAGATGTTCTTTTGGGTATATATACGAAGCGAAGCTGCCATCAGAAGGGGGACGAATTTGTGAAGTCTAAAAGCTTAGTTTGGAGGTTGAAGTGCTGCGTTTGAAGAGTTTGGATCACCGGAATCATTGGTTCGAGTTCAGTTTGGAGATTGAAGACGTCCACGGGTTTTGAGTTCCTTGTTTGTTTGATTTCTCTCTTTCCAAAACTTATAACCATGAATTCTTGTTTGATTAACCTTGTTTTACTTTCGTTGATTAACATGCTTGGCTAAACGCTTAAACTGCCTAGACTACAATGAATGGATTTGAATAAAGTTTGAACTTTTTTAGTTAATTGCATGTATTTTATGAATTAATTGTGTTTTGTAAGAGGTCTGGTTTATTTATTTGGCGTATATGCGTACTTTAATTTGGTTAATTGTTATCTATTGCTTCGTGTGAATCTAGGTGGTTGTCTGCAACGGAATAGGTTCATGCTAGATCTTTGAGTTTGTGTCTTTGACCTCTAGCGTGAATTGGCCAATAAACCTTAGAAGTGATAGTTAATAATCTGCTAGATTTCAGTATTCTACTAGTCCTTATAGCTGGAAGGTGCAGGGCTATTGGTAGGTCTTACCCGGCGAATTGCTTTAGACAGTCTTTGGAAAAAGTCATGCCTTAGTTGCACCGTCGGTTTATTAGTCTATCAAGCCAAGTAAAGAAATTCAAACTACCCTAGATCTATTATTGGAAAAGAGTAGGTCAATATTAGGGTACTTGCACAATAATTAGATAACCGGAAGGAAGTCTAATAACTGGTAGATTTAACGGCCTAGGTAGTGCCATAAGTTTCACCTCGAGAAGGGTTGAGAGGCTTAGTTGGTGTCTTAATAGGTTTAGTATCACAAGATCCCGATTCCATAAAACATGTGGTTAACTTAATTGGTAAATTCTTAAAATCAATCCAGGATTCTAGTCTAGGTAGTCTTCATCATCATCTAAGAACAGTCTTCATATTAGTTCGTATTCGCATAGTTTTAGTTAATAATTAGTTTGATAAATTTCCTTAGAATTTCAGTAACCCCCCCCCCCCCAAACAATGAAACAGTTTGAGTCGTCTCTGTCAGAATCTGTTAGAGTTTAGTTAGCGTAATTAGTAGAGTCTCGTGGTTCGATATCTGGACTTGCTTAGGTCGTACTACAGTGATCGGTACACTTTCCGATTGTGTGGTTTAGGTCGAGTCTAGATTTAATGCTTTTTAGTGTCTATCTTAGAGGGTCTAAAGTAACTAATTTTAGTAGTCTGTTTAGCACATATAAGCCGTGCCCACCGAACACGCCCCCGTGCCCAAGCTTCAGATACTGAAAACAGAACCATAAGATCCCGACGGTTGGTAATCTCTGACATAAACATGAGTGATACTGATCATTTTTACTTTCGCTCCTCTTATGGTGCGTGGTGTCAAATATGTGGTGGATCTCATGAAGATTTAAAATGTTATTTCTTAAATTACACTCCCCACTATTTAGACCCATTGTTTTCCTGTAGCCTTAAGATGGGCGAAAGTAAAAACAATCTCTGTCTCTCCCTCGAATGCTCTCAATCATCTATTCAAGATGATATGATTCTTGAAGAATTATTTCAAATGGAAGAAGTAATTCTCCAATTGATAGGAGAACTTGAGATGGAAATAACTAATTCATCTCAAGACGAAGATTAAGGAGAATTATTGAGATCGTATTCGGATTATAACAACATCGTTGCTCCCGAAATGACCTCTAACTCTTGTGAGGACTTGAGCGATAGTCGTCCCTGTGTCGATTGTGCCATGAAGGACTTCCCATCGGTCTCCACCGATGCATACGTAGACCTGAGCGATTCGACATATACCTTTTTTAACGAGAGCCCAGATAAGGGAAATAAAGGTTTGTCTCGCCCACCAGTGTTTAGCTTAGGATTCACCCTTTCCGATAACCTCTTGCGTTCTTGTCTAAAACTAGGGAAACTTAGGTATCTCAGGCACTTCGGTATTGTTCCATCCAGTAAGGAACCGCCCGATCTGAATAAATTCCTTAAAATAGACGAAACTTCATAAAAACCTCTAGCCACGGGGCCGTGTCTAGGTCAACACGCCCCCGTGCCCGCCTGAAGATTCTTGTCTGATTTTAAATCAGAATATGGACAAAAATGTGTCAGACTCTAGTCTGACCACGGGGCCGTGTCCAGCCGACAGAGGGCCATGGTCAGCGTGTTGTCGTTTTCTATAAATGCAGCAAGATTCCTGCACACTTGGACTCATTCCAAAGACAAAGATCTGGTGGGATCTTCACATATACCCTACAAGGTATATTCTAAAGAAGGTTCTCAACAACCATCTTGTCTTTACTACTTTTTTCTGTTGCCTTCTTCTTCATTTTCTCCTCAAAACCTCCATTAAAGCTTGAAATCTCCATATTTTCAAGCTTTATTGTGAAATTTGTTAGGTTTTTATTGAAGGAATCTTATCAAAAATAAGTTTTACAACATTGTTTTAAGTTATTTCTGCTTAGAAATGCTTCAAAAGCCAGAAAAATAATTTAAAGCTCCAAGTTTCCTTGTTTCAAAAATCTGCAGAAAGGTGGCCACGGGGCCGTGGCCGGAGTTACTGTTTCATTAATTTGAAAATTTTTGGCTTGTTTTCTTAGAATATCGAGCCAGAATAGCGGAACCTCTTCAGCTCATTCAAGGAACAGTCGCAGGGAACGAAGGCCTTTGATCGAAGCAACCCTTGTGCGTTATGTGATGGCACTGAGAGAAGCTGTCGACGAGATGACATCCGTAGAAGAAGTCCAAATCGACCGTATCAACTATCTAACGGTGGGGCTAGAAAATAGCTTCCAAGAAATCAACCTTTTGCACCAAAGGTTGAATATTCTTGCAATGCCTCCTATGGAACCAATCTTCCCCCAAGAAGATTGGAACTTGGCACAAGAGTTATTAACCCCACCGGATGGGATGACATCCCCACGGAACCTCCTCTTGATGCCTTACAAGAGGTTTCGGTGGAAGTCGCACCCCCTCAAAATGAGGAAGACAACGAGCCCGCCTTCCTTTTCCCTCGGGAGATAGAAGAATGGCTTAACGATGTGTGAGGGGCCCTTTCCGGAGAAGAAGTTCTACAAGCCTTTTTCAACCGAAAAAAATTATCTTTTTGGAAATTTTGTTCTTAAAATAAAATTATCTAGGCTAGGACTTCTTTGTGGGTTTTCTTGTATTTCATGACCTATTTATCCAGATTTAGTTTATGCTTTTATTTTCTAGGAAATTATGTAATTCACTCTTGATTGAATGATGGTTTCTAAGTAGTAAATGATGTTTGGAAGATGTTGTAATGGTTGAATACACTCGAAATGGTGGAGGTTACTAAGGGAACTTTGAACCCACACCCTATGCACAAAAACAGAGCCTCCCGACAATTTTCCTTCATGACAACAAGTTCAGCACCGGGCCGTGCTCAGCCCAACACGCCCCTGTGCCCAAGGTTCTGCAGAAAACGCCCAGTTCAGGTAACTGGACACGGGGCCGTGTTCACTGAACACGCCCCCGTGCCCAACCTTCTGTTAATTTTGTTACTGACAATCTGAGCACTGGGCCGTGCCCGGACCAACACGGGCCCATGCCCGAACCAACATGGGCCCGTGCCCGGACCAACACGGGCCTGTGCCCAGACGCCTGGTAACATAAAAATTTGTTTTTAAACACCTTTTTACACATTCAATCAACCTAAAAACTTATTTTTGGGACACATTGAGGACAATGTGTAATTTAAGTGTGGGGGGATGCTAAAACCTTGAATTTTGCAAGTCCTAATAACAAGCGTTACACAAAACTCTATTGGAACCGCTAATCACCCCAAATTTTTTTGAAAACTTTTCATTTTTTACTTGTTTTGGTTTAATTTGGGAATAACAAGTTCTAAAAGGTTATATTTTTACAAATTTACGACCGATAGCGTCGTGATAAAAAGAACCAACATAAGAAAATTATGAAAAGGCATGACAAACCTAGTTAAAATTTGATTATATATACTTGATCACATTATAAAGCCATTCTCACAAAATTGAGTTTTGAGCCTTTATTGAGCATACAAGCATACATCTTTAAACTAAATGCTCATTTTTCGTTTCTTGTGTTAATAGCCACTTGGTTACTTACGACTCTAGAATTTGCCACGACGATACATTCCCAGTCCTTACCAACTTAAACCCAAGTAAGTAAATGATGGAGGCATTAGGACTAACCCATTTTCTTTTCAATGCCATTATTTTTCATTTTCTTTTTCACCTACCCAAAATCCCCCTAGTTAACCCCTTTGAGCCAAAACCTTTTCGTTTCTAAACCTACAAACACCCTTTACCCACCAAAACCCTTTTTCTTTTCAACCTTTTATTTTAGTAAAAAGCTCGGTTAACTTGTGACGCTTCTTTATAAAAAAATGAAGTCTAGCAATAAACAAACAAGTTCCTCAAAGAAACTTTGTTTAAAAATGCTTAGTTTGAATAAAAGTCACAAAAACAAAAAGTTTTACGACGACCAACGCTTTTTACACTTTTAGCCCTTTTTACTAGCCACTAACCCAAAACCACCTACCTTTAACCCCAGCCTAACCCTTCCCCAAGTCCTCTTGATATTTACAAAGGTTTATAGTTAAAAAGGAAGAGGATTGATTGCTTGGCAAGCATATGGTAGAACTAAGTTCCATGCCGATCTCGAGTGTTTCACAAAAATACATCTTCGGCCGAGTGTTAAGTGATCTCCCGTGAGGTTTGTGAACTTGTATATAAATAGAATTTTAAAGAGGCATGTTATGCCCAAATAAGGAATTTCTCTTATGAAATGTTCTAAATAAATCATAACGAATAGGATTGTAAATAACATAAAAATAAAACCCAATAAAGATTTTGGATTCCCGACACTCAAGACAAGCCCAAAACTTCTCTTCTACCCATTCCATTTGGGTGTGTAAGCCACATAATAAAGATTTTTGCTTGAGGACAAGCAAAGATTCAAGTGTGAGGGTATTTGATGTGTGTAAATGCAACATATAAATTACATCAAATGAGGCATAAAACTAACCTTTTTTTAGTATTAATTTTGGAAAAAGTGTGCTTTTGTCTTCCTTTTGTATTTTCAGGACCAAATGAGCTTAAATGAACAAAAGGAACAAATATGCAGCAAAAACTAACATAAATACAAAGAAAAGGAATAAATGTGGCATGTCCGGCCCCTCGACAGCATCTTCCCAAGCAAAAACAAGAAACAGAAGGCTGACCACGGCCCCGTGCCCAGCGTACACGGGGGCGTGGCCAGGTGTCTGTAGAAAATGACAAAGTTGTAGAAGCTTCTATTCCCAACACCGGGGCGTGCCCAGCTCAGCACGGGGCGTGGTCAACGCTAAGATTCGCAGAATCTTGCAAATCTTGATAGTACAGATAAGCTTCTGCACATGGGGCCATGCCCAGCGAACAAGGGGGCGTGTGGAGCCTAATGCAGACAATTGCAATTAATGAAGAAAAGAAAGAGGATGGCCACGGGGCCGTGTCCCCCGTGCCTGGGCTTCTGTTCAGGCTATAAATAGGGGTGCTTGGTTCACTTCAAAGGCATCCCTTGACAAACCACCTCTCTCCCACTTCACCACCACTCCACCACCACTACAACACCCACAACCACCATCATCATCCATCATCCACCTTAGAGTGTGTGTAGTAGTCAAGGGATCCAAGATTGATCGTAAGAGTTCTTGTCAATCAAAGGCCATGTTTGGCTAAGTCTCTTACAGCACTTGGTGAAGACAAGTGTTTAATGTAATACTTTAGATTTTTAATCTTTTCGCACTTTTTATTTGGTTTTGTATTAATAACTTTAATAACTAGTTTCTTATGTTGAAGGTGAAACTTCCTTATCATTTGTCCGTGGTGTCTTGGCATTACTTTACTGTCTATATAAAGTAAAAGATTTTCACCGTTCATATCTCTACGGTCTATATAGAGATATGTTGGCTACCTGGTCGGGGGTTAAGGGAATGGTTTGGTAAGGTTCTTGCCTTGTACAGTGTATAGATCCTTCAAGGACCTGGGTCAAGCTTACTAGGACCTCCTTCAATACCCACTGGTATTGGATGGCGGGGGTGCGAATGGCTTGATCCCCTCATATGTAAACTACTATTAATACAATAACTGACTACTTAAGATTGTATCCCTGCTGACTCAAACCACTTAGCCGAGGGTAACGTCGCCTTCAAAAGAGGGGCCTACCACTTTTCGCATTAATAACTTAATTAATTATCTTCCAATATTCCGACCCTTTGGGATTGTATCCTTGCTGACTCAAACCACTGGGTTGAGGGTAACGTCACCTTCAAAAGAGGGGCCTACTGCTATAACTAAGATAATCTCTTAAAAAGTGCAAAAGTGCGGAAATCATCAAAGATTACATTAAAGGCGAGTCAGATCCAAGTGATTCATCTTGTCTATCTGTTTTTATTATATTTTTATTTTCAGCATTTAAGTTTTATTTTTCATGTTTAAAACCTTTTCTAAAAATTTTGATTTGATTAGACATTGAGGATAAACCGGTATTAAAAGCTCTTGTGTCCTTGGACGACCTCGGCATCTTACCAACACTATACTATGCTCACGATGGGTACACTTGCCCATATGTGTGTTTAGTGTTAGTAGAATATCGTGTTTTATAACTTTAAAACTTGACTAATGTGTAAAATGGTCTTAAAATATTAATAAAAATTATATAGCACTACATACGCATCACCCTCCTAAGTGGATCGGTAAACACTTGGGATGAACTTGCCCAAAAATTTCTATACAAGTACTTCCCGCCCTCTAAAACCACTAAATTAATGACTGAAATAAATACATATTCACAAGAAGACGAGGAATCCTTATATGAAACTTGGGAAAGATTCAAAGAGCTATTGAGGAAATGCCCTAATCATGGTCTCGTAGTGTGGCAACAAGTCTCCACTTTCTATAATGGATTATTGCCACACACGAGACAAACACTCGACTCAAGCTCTGGGGGACTTCTAGGTAATAGACGCCCAAATGAAATCTATAATCAAATTGAGGAAATTTCTCAAAACAATTTTCAATGGCACACCCCTGAGGCTCAAAGTCTATTGCCCCGGGCGCCCATAAAGTAGATGAGAACACCTCCTTACAAGCCCAAATTGAGGCCCTATCCTCAAAAATCAAAAAAATAGAAATGACTAAAACGACCTCGGTTATGGCTTGTGAAGGGTCTGGTGGGCCGCATGAAAATTAGAGTTGTATGAGAGAAATGGAAAACGAAACGGAAGTTGAACTACATTGATAATCGACCTAGACCATCAGGTCCCCCAACGGGTACCTACAACCAAAGTTGGCGTAACCACCCTACCATTGGTTGGAGGGAGCCCGGGAATAGTAGTAACCAACAAAATCAAAATCAAGGACCAAACTTTGAACAACAACCAAGAAATGAGTCACAAAATTTCACTCAACAACAAGGGGGCCGGGAGAGGCTTGAAGACCTCAGCACACGCCTCATCTCAGAGACCGACAAAAGGTACTTAGATCGGTTCCTACAAATGGAATCCGACATTAGAAACCAACGAGCTAGTCTTCAAAACATTGAAAAATAAATAAGCCAACCAGCCCAAAGTTTCTCCGAGAGACCGTAAGGCGCATTAGCTAGCAATACCGAAACCAATCCAAAGGCACAAGTACACCTCATAACACTAAAGAAACAGAAAAGTAGGTCCCGAGGAAACACCACTATCCCCCACCAACAACAATCCACCCGACCAAACCATAAACTCACCCTCAACCAACCAAGAAACAACTATCCCACAAAATTCTGAACCTACCAAAAACCCCTCGGTACCCTACCCCGGTCGGTTACTTCGCCAAAAGACCGATGAGCAATTCACCAAATTCATAAGCTTACTAAAGCAATTGCATATCAATCTCCCATTTGTAGAAGTCCTCACTCAAATGCCAGAATACTCAAAATTCACGAGAGACTTCCTCACCCACAAAAGAGAGATTGAAACTTTGCAATTGGTCAACCTAAGTGAAGAATGCTCAGCCATATTCCTCAACAAACTCCCACAAAAGAAAATCGACCCCGGAAGCTTTACCATCCCTTGCTCCATCGGGGGATCACCCATACGAAATGCACTAGCCGACCTTGGGGCTAGCATCAATCTAATGCCCGCATCAATGTTTGACCGACTCGGACTAGGAAAACCGAGCCCCACAAAAATGAGCATACAACTCGCCGATAGGTCTGTCAAACACGCACAAGGTGTCACCGAGAATCTATTGGTAAAGGTCGGAGAATTTGTCTTTCCGGCCGACTTTGTCATACTCGACATGGAAGAAGACACCGAAGTTCCCCTCATTCTAGTAAGACCATTCCTTGCCACCGCTCGTGCCATGGTAGATATGAGTGATGGGAAGTTAGCATTGGGGGTTGGGGACAAGGAGATGAAATTCAGGGTTGGAAAAAGAGTAGAGGACGACCCGGTCAACTACATGGATGTCATAGACTCAAGCTTGGATGACGCTCTCCGACGGTACAACATGAGATGCGAGACATCTTGCTCGGATAACATATGACGAGCTTTGGGTCTAGCCAAGGACCCTTATAAACGTGGCGCACCATGGAGGCATTCCGCGGAACTATCCTTAGTGTTAATTTAGTTTAACTTTTAGGTTTTCTAGTCTAGTGAGTCTTATTTTCAGGAATAAATCACACTCGAAAAGATGAAAACTG